>CAKNYM010039902.1:0-23962 GCA_932195095.1 Andricus curvator
GACAGATGTCTCTGGAAAATGTTGGCGTCTTTCGCCGCCAAATTTTCGTTTTTTTTCCCCTTTTTTTCAATTCCTCAGTCCCTGCAGACACCCCTTGCTCTCCCTTAGCATCCCCTAACTTTGCGAGAACCACCCTTGACCCCTCGGAAGCCCAAGACTCCTGACCACGAACTCCCCCGATTACTTGCCAACCTAACCCCACTTTCCCTATCCAGCTAGATACCACCTCCCACCCACGCTGAAACTCACTTTTTATCTCCCCAATTCACCCCACACAACCCTACTCACCTCCTCGGCTTCCACCCTCACACTCCACTCACACCTTCCACACAAATTCCGTAAAAGTCTCTCTCCACCTGTCACTAAACACGTTCTCACTTCCGCCACCAACATGCAAGTCCTATATATATATAAATGACTCTGGGATACCGGGCGACCTCTCAGAGTATCAGCCTTATCCTTGCACACGGGGCTCTACAAGGATGGACTAACCCTTTCCCTAGCTGCTCGTGGGAACAACAATGAAACCACCAAAACACCAAAATGTTGTAGATGCGGTTCACGACAATCGAACGCGCAGAGCAGACGACAATGGGTCGGCAAACAATGCCGATCAGCCTAGAGTTCGGGGTTCTGAAAATAATTTAGATTGAAACACGACGACGAACCGGCGAAACGCCCACTTTCAGTGGACGGATCAACTCAAGGATGACTTTTTAGACTGCTACGATGCCAGCCTTATCCCTGTTCACCGAGGCTTTACGGCGCGTATGCACACTCTGTGGTGCCAGAAACACCCAGAGCTTCAGCACGTTTCGCATCAGTCTTTGCGAAATCAAGCCGTCAAACTCCGGAAAAATGGACATGTACGCGGAGCGCTTCCCCAACCGCTGCTTTATCAAGCTGCAGACGAAGATGAGGAAGCGACATTGAGACCAACCGCAGAAAGCAGGCACCTTCTGAGAGATGATCGCAATTTCATTACAAGAAGGAACATTAACATTCAAGTTCCTCCTAAGCCCCAAGATCTGGCTGAAATGAATGCCACCCTTCGTGGAGATATGTCGCAAGAGTGCGACCTCTGGACCATCAATTGCTCAGTTTATGGTGCTGCGAGAGCTTTGGCTGATTCAAATCGAAGGCTGAAACCGACGATGGATCAAAAGACCAAAAGACGTTTGCATCAACTGAACAAGAAGATTGGATAGGCAAGACAGAATGCGTCCCGTGTTCAATGTGTGATTGACTACATAACATCTGGTAGACCGTTTACGGAAAGGGTTCGAAAGATCGCCCAAGAACTAAGGATCTTGAATCACGCACTAAACAAGTCAAAGCTGCTGACAATCAAGCAGCATATTGTTGACAAAATACGGCTGTTATCTGACGCAAGGAGGAGAATACAGAAGAGGGAGAGATGGATCAGGGAAAATCAACAGTTCTCGCTGACCCATCGCGCCTCTTCAGCGATCTACCTGTTTCTGTAAAAAATCCACCCAAGCCCAAGGAGGTAGAGACTTTTTGGAGAGAGGTGTACAAGATCCCGAAAACCCTAGAATTGAAAGAAGATACTGATAATATCATCCGCTTCAAGGAGTTTTGCGACAACCTCATAAAATCTGAGGAGGAATGTCCATCAATCACTGCCGAAGAGGTGAAAAAGCCACTTAGAGGCACGCAGAACTTTTCCGCTGCTGGACCAGATTGTATCAAGGACTATCTTGGAAGAAGTTTACTTTTACACACCAACATTTGGCCCGCATATTCACCTCATATTTAAAGTCGGAGACGCCCATTCCGCAGTGGCTGGTGTGAGGACGCACTATACTTCTGCCAAAAAAGGCAACTTGTCCAACCCAGAGAATTACAGGCCAATAACTTGTTTGAACACGCTGTATAAGATCTTTACAGCTGTCCTCAACAACAGGATTGTTCGACGAATTGAGCCTGTATGGTGAGAGATGTACGAACAACGTGGCTCGAAAAAAGGTGTAGCAGGCTGTCGAGAGAACCTGCTAATTGACAGGTGTGTCTGTAAAGACGCTGCAGCCCGTCAGCGCGTCCTGTCCATGGCCTGGATTGACTACCGGGAAGCTTTCGATTCAACCTCTCATAGACTTATCATCTGTCTGTTGGAAAGCTTGAAGGTACATCCACACATAGTAAGATGCACAGAGAGATTGATGCCTATTTGGAAAACTAGATTTACTATCTCATCTAGAAATTATCTTGTGACAACGAACAACCTCACCTTCCAGAGGTATTTTATGTGGATGACCTGATGATCTATGCCTCTGGTAAAAGCAAACTTCAAACTGCTATAAATATCGTCAAGAACTACACAGGAGAGATTGGGATGGACTTTGTCTTGGACAAGTGTGCCAAAATTCATCTGAAGAAAGGAAAGATTACTGGCGTTCCCAAGGACCCTGAGCTTGTGGATATAAGTGTTATCAGACATCTTAATACTGGAGAGACCTATACATACCTGGGCGTGCCTCAAAACCGCATTCAGGACGTAACATCAGTGAAGGAGTCTCTCCGAAGCAGATACAAGCATCTTCTTCGACAGATTTGGTCTTCCAATCTGTCGGCGGTGAACAAAGTATCTGCGACTAACATGCTTGCCGTCCCGGTTCTACTCTATTCGTTTGGGGTAGTTCAATGGACGAAGAACGAGCTTAAGGCCCTTGATGTCATTACACGTAAGGTCATGCATATGCATAAAAGCTTGCATATCAATTCGTCAGTTCCGCGATTATATATTTCACGCCGTCAAGGTGGACGCGGATTTCTGAATCTCCAGTGTCTTCATAACCGGATTGTTCTAAGTACAGCTTACATCGTTGCGAATGGCAGAGATCCTCTCCTAAAGATGGTCAGGAACCACGAGATGATTGGCGAAGGACCGTTCCTTTACAAAGCCGCGGAGCAAGCGGCCGAGACCCTTGGCCTGAATTTTAACATCAGAAGTAAGGAAAGTGCATTACTTCATCTAGATGCTTCACTTCTAAAAACCAAAGTGAAGAAAGCAGAGGTTGCAAATTTTGACCAAGAGCTACTCGACAAGAAAATGCACGGAAACTTTCACAGAAATGTAGAAAAACAGTCCTTGTCGAAGGAGCAAACTTTTGCTTTCCTCAAATCATCAGGGCTTAATTCAGGTACAGAGGGTTTTATTTTTGCATGCCAGGACGGTGTCATTTCCACCTTAGCATACCGTGAGCGCATTTTGTGTCAAGAAGTTCCCAGTGATAGGTGCAGAGCGTGTCATGCACACGCTGAGTACCTAGAACACATACTATCAGGGTGTCCGACCCACGTGGGAACGACGTATATCTATAGACATAATGCGGCCCTAAGAGTGCTTTATTACCATCTTTGTCGCTCTTACGGTGTTGGCCGCTACCCTGCCCTGCCGAACGCTCCAAAAGAGATAGAGTCGATTGTCCGAAACGAGAAGTGCCAAATTTTCTGGAACTACGATTTTCGGGCAGCAGTCTCCGTTGCGCACTCGAGGCCTGGCATTGTTCTCCAAGCCTTCGAGAAACGAACTATATTCGTGATCGAATTCTCGGCTCCGTCCGAATACAACATCACTGCAAAGGAGAAAGAAAAAGAGGAGAGGTATCCAGACCTTAAAAGAGAGCTACAACGACTGTACCCAAAATAGTCGGTACAAGTAATTGTCCTTGTGATAGGTGCTCTCGGAGGTGCGAAACTATCACTGGTTCGTAACCTTAAAGCAATACCCGCGTGCCAAAAATATGCCAAGGCACTTGCGAGATGGATGCAGAAAGCTGTCATCCTTGGGTCGCTTCGTGTCCTCAAGACACACGAGGGTTTCGCCGGTCTGTCGTTGTAATTTTGTCGTTGCCTATGACCACCCATCTCACGGTTGTGAGACGTGGCCATAGGTGTGATTTACCGCGGTGCTACTGGCGGCTATTGACATTTTGTCGGATGGCAGTTGCTCTTAGTGGGACCCTGCGGTGGTTGTTTAACTTTTTTCAAATTATATATATATATATATATATATATATATATATATATATATATATATTGTAACGGGGTTTTCAAAGTTCTAATTATTTGTTTAATTACTGCCTGGCCGGGGATGGCCCAGGACGGAAACCCCATTACAACATGGCAGCCACTTACCTGCCGTTAGCCGTGACACCTTTTCGGAATGAACCGAGTTCGCGGGTCGCATTCTTCCGACCCGTGAACAACCCACGAAGCTCGTTGTTTCTTGGTTGTCTTAGGCGCCAGATAGGGATATTCCTATCCGAGCCTCGTTGGATCCGGCACTGTCTACGTCTGGCAGGTCGACTAGCTCACAAATGGGCACGAGAGGAAAGTGAGAAATTTCGAAGCGAGAGCGAACACCATGAATCAAGTATAAAATCACAAATAACTTGAAATATTTTAAACCACAAAATTGCTTCAGCACATTTATCTTGCAGAATGTTCAAATCGAAGCTAGTTATACAGAGACGCGAGTAATTAATTTTCGAAGAACCCGTAGTTTCGCAAAATGGCCAACTGACTCATTTTCATCTGCTCGGAGGAACGGAAGAGGTCCAATAGGCTGCGCCCGCCAATGTGCGTCTCCGTACCTGCATCGATCGTGCTGATTGGATCTACCCAGCGGGCTACTGAGACTCCCATTGGTGGGTAGAAAATGGCCGCCCGTCAATGTGGTGGCCGGCCGATGCTGCCTCTCGTTGGTAGTAGTGGAATGACTGCGCCGTCTTGATTGGTCTGGCCACCTGTCTGCTGGATTCCTATTCGCCGCTCGACCGCAGCCTCTGACCCAACCGTTCGAACGCGGCTAGTAGAACACGGCCGCCTGCTCATCCCTGCCCACGCATGGTTGCCTAGCAACGTCGCCACCTGGTTCCCTAGCAGCGTGGTGCTGCAGTCTTGATTGCGCCTGACACGGCGATCGGTCTGGTGATGCCTCTCTCCGCTGGTCGTAGAAACAACTTTTGTGAGTTCCCCTTCTGGTCATGGTTTCGGTGTAAACAAGCAGACTGTCAACTTTCGGTGTCATCTGCCTGTTGTTTAAGAACGGTCAGTTCGTCGAGTGTCGAGTCCTCGTTATGATTTCCTTTGGTGAATTGGATTTAAATGATTTGGAGATGGCTATCTGTTGCTTGCCCTCCTCATCGGCTCCCTTGGATCTTCGTCCTTGGACTATTTCACTCGACAATGACTCCCTACCTTACAAGTCTGTTGCCGCTACACATTTTTATAACTGAAATTTAAATCGGGTTCTGGGTGAATTTTAATTTAAATAAAATCACTTAGTCTAGTTAATTGTCTAAGATGGGGGTGTTGCCTTGACGGTAGCTTGTCTATTCACGTTCGTGTGACTTTATCAGGTTAGGTTTGGGCTTCGGCGAGATCCTTATCCATGTAGGGGCGGGTAGACAGAGAAAAATATGTCTCAAAGTCCCATCAACTTTTTGGGTCCGACACGTATTTTGGGACTTACAGAGCTTTGAAATTGTATGTAGATGAGCCGCTTTTGTGACAGTGTGTGTGCATGGAAACTAGCTATCTCAGCACCACTTCCCCTTTAGCGCTAAGTTCACGGCGTTCGAGGTGTGCAAAAAAGCGAAATATAAGCTCGCTTCAGAAGTTCAAACTTTTACCAATTGATCGGCATACATGCCTGCAACCGCCTTCACGTGTATGATGGATGTTTTTAAATCACATTCTTACGGAAATCTGAACATTTCCATGATGGACAAAGTCCTTATGATCTTTTCATAAAGTCAGTAAGCAGAAGGGTGATATTAATACTTGAGTATTTTACTCAAGCATCCTAGCATTTTTCTAGGAAAATTTAGATTGGCCTCACTGATGCGGGAGTGGTTTTTGAGGGCTTAGGTGGGGGGGGGGGGCTGGAATATCAAATGTCAGGTTACTAAGTTCATAAAAAATCATAATGACTTTGACAATCAAGGACTTTTTTAGATTTTCGTAAGTATGTGATGTAAAATCATCCCTCATACACTAGGAGCCAATTGCCTGGGTATGTTCGAACATTATCTTCGAGAGCATTAAGTTAATAAAAAATCATTGGGATAAACCACTTTGAGGATTAGACAAATTTTCCGATTTCCGAAGTAAGACTTTTTGCACAACTGTGCACGTGTACAGTTGTACAAATGCCACCTGGCACGTTCACAGTTGGATACAAATCACTGAAAGTGCAATTTATATTATGTTATTAACTTCATTACTCAATTGGTAAAAGTTTGAACTTGTCGAGCGAGCTAAGATTTCGCTTTTTTGTACACCTCGAACGTCGTGAACTTGGCGCTTAAGGGGAAGTGGTGCTGACAATCGCTTGTCTCCATGCACGCACACTGACACGAAAGCAGCTCACCTATATACAATTTCAAAGCTCTGTAAGTCCCAAAATACGTATGGGACCCAACAAGTTTATGGGACTTTTCAACTTATTTTTTATTCTTCTACCCGCCCCTACAAGGATCCCACTGAGAGCAACTGTCATGTAAAAAATGACACCGGCTGCCAGTAAAACCGCGGCAAATCACACTTATGGCCACGTCTCACACCCGTGAGATGGGTGGTCACAGGGCACGATGAAATCACAACGACAGGCTGGCGAAACCATTGTGTGTCTTGAGGACACGAAGCGGCCGAAGGATGACAGCTTTCTGCATCCATCTCGCAAGTGCCTTGGCATATTCTTGGCACGCGGCTTTGGCTTTAAGGTTACGAACCAGTGATAGTTTCGCACCTCCAAAAGCACCTATCACAAGGACAATTACTTGTACCGAATGTTTTGGGTACAGTCGTTGTAGTTCTCTTTTAAGTTCTTGATACCTCGCCTTTTTTTTCTCCTTGGCAGTGATGTTGTATTCGGACGGAGCCGAGAATTTGATCACGAATATAGTTCTTTTCTCAAAGTTTTGGAGAACGATGTCAGGCCTCGAGTGTGCAACGGAGACTGCTGTCCTAAAATCGTAGTTCCAGAAAATTTGGCACTTCTCGTTTTGGGCAATTGACTCTATCTCCCAGGTTTTGGCTAGTGGGTCCCTGCACCGAGGGTTACTGCTGAATATGGATACCAAATAAATAAGTAGTTACAGATAATGGGTCAGGTATTGTCTAGAAGGAAAAAACTCACAGCCAAAGCGTAAGCAAACAAACGAGCAGGGCACCCGACAACGGGTCAGTTATATGAATGAGTGTATATGTCTGAAATAAGTAAAAACAATCGACGTTGACATGCCTACTACCCATGCAGAAGGCTTTAACATTGTCGTGCTTTTCACAAGCAATGTCATCAAAAATAAAGATGGAGTTGTGTTCACAGAAAAAACTAAAGATCAAGTTGTTGCCTAGAGAAAGACGCGCTGCAACAAAAATTAACATTGCCGGTCAAACTAAACACAAATCGAAGAACATTTTCTGTTTTTAACCTTGACTTGGTAATCTTTCGCCTCATAATGGCTCCATCTTTGTTCTAAAAGTAGCGGAAATTACGACGCCAGCGCTATCTGCCGTCATTTGAGTTCATTAAACTGAAGAAAAATGGTGATTTCACTTGTGGTAATTGCTTTTTACTAAATGGTGTTTTTTTCAATTAAAATGTTGAAATATAAAATATTTTCTTATCTTATTATACTTGACCCTTTCGTTGAAAATTCATAAATAAATTTTTTTTTGAATTTTACCAGCCGCCATCTTGCAGTTTTTCAAAATTTTGGCAATCACTCACTATTGCACAGTAGTGAAGTTTGATAGGCTTTCCTTAAGTATGATGCCGTAGGCTGTAAAGATTGATCTGACTGGTAGCACAGACAAAGTATATGGAAGAATAACTTAACTGAATAGTACAATGGACGGTGAAAGCTGACTTGCTATAAATGTGGTAAAAACTGATTAACTGGAGAATTGAAATCCGGCTGTAAGCAACATTCGTGTTGTCAAAACTGACTTGAATGCCTTTTTACAGCTCACCATATACCTTAGCCTAAAGTTTCTCGTAGTCTCGAATATAGGCGCGCAACGTATAGAGTCTCAAAACGTCGCTTTATAAAGGTAATACGAGATATTTCGAATATAAGCGCGTAGGGTTTTGAAATTAAAGACTTTAGGCTTTTCTTTTGATTGAACGAATAAGATATAATTTCAAAGAGGTTTCGGAAGTCAGCCCTTGAATCACTCCTTATTTTAAATTATTATGCATAGGCGATTCTTACATGAAATTAATTAATTATAATGATTTTAACGTAATATTTCTTAACACTATTTAAAACTTTGGTTCTGTCTCAACCCAGTTATCATGGGTACCGTCTGTTTTTTCTTACTGTGAAATTGAAAAAGCATCACGAAGAAAGGGGGTTGGAGGGTCTGAATTCCTGAAATATGCACAATGCTACGGTTCAGTAACTATGTGCTCATTTGTTGCAGAAGTTCAAAGGGAGCAGGCAAAGGACATGGATCAGCTCTCAGTGCATTGACATTACTTGCGTTCTTATTTCTTCTTAATATTATGCAGGTAATTAACATATTAAATATCATTTTAGCACAATTTGAGGGTACAAAAGTGCATAATTGCCAACATTTTCAAAATCCATTTGTTTAGTTTAAGGGTGTGGAAATCATGACTCAACCTCAAGATTGAATTGCCTCATTTTGCTCCATAAATACTAGAAATACAAAAGCATGCACCTTAAGTCTCCTGTTCCGCGCCTCTACATCTCACGCCGTTAAGATGCTCGCGGAATACTCAATCTTGAATGTCTTCTCAACAAGATTATTCTGGGTACAGCACAGATAGTTGCAAATGGAAGAAACCCTCTTCTTAAAATGGTCAGAAAGCACGAAGAAGTGGGCCTTGCCTTCAATATCAGGGGTGAGCAAAATGCGTCAAATCTTATCCATCTCGAGTACTCACTCCTGAAGGACCGGATTAAAAAGGACAGGAGAAAAACTTCCGCGAACAACTTCCCGATAACAGGATACACGACATCTTCCACAGAAATGTGGAGGATCAGTCGATGTCGTAAAAGCTAACGTTTACTCTCCCTAAACCACCCGGATTGAAGTCGGGCACGAAGGGTTTCATTTTGGCATGTCAAGAGGGTATAATTTTCACTCTAGCCTACCGTAGCCACATTTTAAGCCAAGACATTCCCGGTGATAGCTGCAGAGCGTGTCATACACACCCTGAGCATCTATGACACATAATATCAAGTAGTCCGACTCATGCGGGAACGACTTACATACAAAGGTACAATGCGGCACTAAGAGTACTTTATTACCATCTCTGTCACTCTTACGGCATTATCCCTAATACCTTGAGACAGAACAATTTGTTTTGTTTTCAATTTTAACTCTAAAATCAATTTGTTCCACCTGACGCGGCTTGGGTCGAAGCTGTCAGGGCTCAAAGTGCGTAATTTTAATAATGCTGGACGCCAGCCAGTTTACTTACAACTAGCAAAGAAACAATTAACGTATTTATCCATTTTAAGCAATAAGACCAATAATAATAGCGGGGTAGGTAGTCAGGAGACCCAATTAAATAATGCGATAGAATTTCCAGGAAAATGTATAATCTAAAGAAAGAAATTTGCAGATAGGTACAGTGTACTTACATATTTGTCGATTCTTATTTTAATTCCGTAATTCCGATAATTGTTCTAAATCCTTATTAATTTTGTTCGTTATCTGTCGACTACAATTGATTAATTTTTGTAATACAAATTTTGTCTCGGAAACCGACTCTTTTATTTGTCGAACAATACGACAAAATCACACTCGCTCGCGTGAGTCAGACGAAGAGTGCCGATGGGACCGCCCTATAGCCGAACTTTCGTGGTCAACCACACTGCGCATGTCTAACACTTCACATGTCGTTGGTATGTCAGATTCCGTCTCTATTGACAATTTCAAATATGAATAAATCCTGATTATAGGTTTCTTTACAGGTTTACTTAATTCAATTCTAAAACTTTGAAGAAAATTAATTATTGATTTCCGAGACGACAAATATAACCTTGACGTTTACGACAATTTTAATTTTACTGTTACATTCTCCCCTTCCAAACCGTAACGTCAAGATCAAAATTTGATAATTAGTCTTATAAAACAGGCAATTATTGTTATTTCGCTACTTTAGAAAAGTTTTACCTGCAACATCTGTAACTCTATCTGCAATATTAAATTGCAACAAGTTTTTAAAATATTATGACTTTCATATGAACTGTAACATGATTATACAAATTAAATGGAATAAACATAACATGTTCCTGGAAATTCATTATATATCATGAGAAATCTTGGTAACGCATTTTAATATATAATTCAGAAATGGTACAAGACTTATACCTAAGTAGTACTGGTAATGTCCCAGTCTTTAATCGAGCTTGTCATATAACGAATGACTAATATTTTAAAAGAAAAATTTTACAGCTTGGAGTACTTATATTATAGTTTGTCGTATAAGGGGTGACTAATCTTGTCAAGTGAAAAGTCTTGTGACTCAAGATACTTATATAATTGGAGACAAAAGTTTAGCTGACTATGCATAAGAAAAATTTAAATTGACAAGGCGCTCGCATGTCAGCGATAGCGACTACTACCCTATAACAAGAGAAAATTATTGTAAACTAAATTACGATACTAGCTACAGAAAAGTCTTTAATCTTTAAAAGTTGAATTTGCGAACTTGGAGTATGTAGATTACTTTGGTGATTTTTTATACTTTGTCGGGATGATGACTTTGATCTCCTGATCATCTGTAAGCTCTGGTCTCTCCATCATTACTTCGTCGAGACTTTTTCTGACGAATGGTGAGGTTAAGGCCTTAACTGCAAGCCTTCGTTTCTCCTCTGACAGTTGTCTCGCGCTTGGTGCATTTGGATTTGCAGGCTTCGTCACAGCCTGAAGAGCATTTTCTCTGATTAGAAATCTCCTCAATCTATTAGGGTAATCCTCTTGATCGTCGAATTTAGCCTTCACCTTCCTCTTTAGTTCTTCTTCCCCTGAACCAACCATGTATTGGTGATCGGATGGAATCATCCAAGTAGGCCAGGTGGCGTAGTTTAATCTTAACCAATCGACAATTCCTTGGTGTCGGATGTTACAGTCCGGACATTCCGGACAGTAAAGTGACAAATCCCTCGAGCAGCCAGGGCATCGTCCGAGTGCCTGCTCGTGTTCTATCCCATGAGAATAGATGCAATCTTTGGTGTCAAACCCGTCCGCTCCACAGACTTGGCAGAAACCCGGTCGATATGGCATTTTACAATCCTTGTAATTATGAGTTTTTGAACGGCAGTTTACAAATCCAGTGACATGTTGTTTTCCGACACTGGATACGAAAGTCTGTGTTCCTCGGTTAACCTTCGTGCCCTCCATCCTTTTGACGAGAACCTCGGCCCGCTTCATTATTATGTCCTTTAACAAGGATTGACTTACTATGCGGCAATCCGTCATGTAGACAGGTTGAGCTGTGCCCTTTGGGTTGACGAGGTTTGGGACTCCCAATTCCTTCAAAACGTCTTCAAAAGATGGTAGATCATCGAGAGGTAGTGGTCTTACCATCACTGATGGTGCTGTGATTGCCTTGGTGTCATCAGTGGTTTTTACATTTTGGGTTGGATGAGTTCCACTTGCAATTCGGTTTCGTTTGAGATTCTCAGCATATACTTGAGCTGTAGTCATCCTGACTGGTTTCGTCAACTTCAATTTTGGTGGTGGCAGATTCTTTATTTCCTCAAGCAGTGACTTAGCCTCCTGGCTAAGTTGTACCAATTGGGGGACGTTAACTGTAGTAATGTTAACGTCAGTTGCCGAAGACGTTTTCTCAGTGTCTGTGGACTTCTCATCCTTTGTCTTAGATGTCGAGTCGTCCTTAACGCTGTCAGTTTCGGAACATTCGTCGACTGATGTCCGGCTCTGTTCGACTTCCATTTGGAGTTTGATTGCCTCCAACTGCGACTGGATTTCCTGCTGTTGATCGCGGAGACGTTTAAATTGCTCCGAGAGTATATTCTGAAGATTTTGACCAGAAGTCAGTCTTTCAGAGTCGCCCATGATGACGTGTCCAGCTTCTTGTGGCTAGAAACCGGGGTCCCGACAATTTGACGAAGTCGACACTGAAAATACATATTACTTAGCCCGCAAACTTCGACGCGGTATTTTTAAATCGCATACACTATATTTACCAACTAATTTACCGGTTTTGTCTGTCAATTCCACTGTCGTAGATCCCAACACTTTGCTAACAAAGGCTGGCCCCAAGAAACGATGTGCCAATTTTGAGGAATAACTCTCAGCTTTATTGCTTAATTTTTTGTTGGGGTAATATACTTCAGTCCCGACGTTAATTTGTACTAATTTCATTCTACCAGAATTGGCTTTGGCGAGGCGTTCCTCGGAGTACCTCTTTAAACGATTCTCTATCTTATGACGAAACTCATCTATTTTACCCATTCGCTCAACCCAGCGGTCAACTGCAACATCAGAGGAGATGTCTTTTTCATTTTCAAGGGACCTTGTTACATGCTTAATAACAGCTTCGCGACCATGGTTCAGGAAGAAGGGTGATATTCTACTACCCGAATGTAGTACAGTATTGTAAGCTAATTGAATTTTTGACAAGTTCTCGTCCCATTCCTTGTGATTATCATTAATAAACGCGGATATCATTGGTTTAATCGTCCTATTAACGCGCTCGACTGGATTACTTTGTGGGTGAGCCAATGGGGTAGTTATATGTTTAACTCCTCTAGCTGTTAATAAGGCCTTTACGTCTTTGTTAACGTATTCAGTTCCATTATCTGTGATAATGGATTTTGGAGTACCCCAGCGATCAAAAATCGTGTCAAGTACTCTGACTACATATTTACCCGTTCTTTGTCGAACCGGAAATAACTCAATATATTTCGTGTATAAATCCTGAACGACGACTAGGTTAGAATTTCCCCTTTTTGTTCTCGTTTGAGAGACCACGGTATCGACAGATAATTGGGCCCAAGGGGATTGCAATGGTCTTGTAGTTAACTGCCCCTTCATCGGTCTTTAATTATATTTTACTTTGACGCAAATCTCGCAACCTTCAACGTACGACTTAACATCAAGGGTCATTCCCGGCCAATAATAATTTTGCCGAATTCTATCTAGTGTTTTATCCTTACCTAAATGACCTGATTGTGGAGTGTCATGATTTTCGCATAGGACAGTCAGAATGTCGTCGGGTTTGACAACCTTTTTCCAAGGATTCTCATCATCAATCAATGCTTTTTCGTAATCAGGACGGTGGTAAAACAACTCGTCATTTTCGATTTTCCAATCGGAAAATCGATCGGGTTGTTCCTTAACCAATTTGTATTTCGCCTCATACCAGTTCTGGTCACAGATCGTATTCAATTGAATTCGCGCCTGAATGGTCTCCTCGATAACTTTTTCCCAACCATTAGGGTCAACATCTACGTTGAACATACGAGAAAGCGCATCAGGGGCTTCGTTTGTCGTACCTCGTCTGTGTTCGACTGTCATATTGTGTTGATAAAGGTAAATGGCCCATCTTGCTAGACGGCCTATAGGATTCTTTAATCCATGGAGCCACTGCAATGCTTGATGATCTGTGACAACTTTAAACGGCATGCCCTCTAAATAACACCTTAGTTTTTCGACGGCCCAAACTACTGCTAAGCATTCCTTCTCAGTAGTTGTGAAGTACAGTTCTGTTCCTCTCAATGGCCTACTCAAAACCTCAACCAAATTTTCATTTCCTGACTCAGGGTCTTTTTGTACGATTATCGCGCCTAACCCAAAATCGCTAGCGTCTGTATAAAGAACAAATGGTTGTCCCGGTATAGGGACGTATAACCGAGGAGCCTCGACAAGGGTCTTTTTCACTTCGTCGAAAGATTTCTGCTCGACCTCAGTCCATTTCCAAGGGGCTTTTATACTTGTTAACTTATTGAGGGGGCCCTGAATTCTAGCTACATTTTTTAAATGCCTATGGTACCAATTGACAAGGCCATTAAATTGACGTAATTGCGTCCGATCCTTAGGAATTGGGAAGTCTATAATTGGTTGTATTTTGTCGGGGTTAGGTCTCATACCAAACTCGTCAACCAGATACCCAAGAAACTTAACCTCTTTACAAGCGAAACTACTTTTTTCGCGATTTATTATCAATTTGGCCTCTCTAAATACTTCAAATACCAGGGACAACATGACAAGATGTTCGTAAAGATCCTGACTAACTATGATCCAATCGTCTAAGTAAGTGAAAACTTGATCACACCACTTATTGGGTAAGTTTCGCTCCAGGATTAAATCAGAGAAGCGCTTTTTTAATATATCCATCAATCGTTGGAACGTTGACGGTGCACCGGTGAGTCCGTAGGGCATTCTTTTCCACTCAAACAACCCCTTGCCCTCTACAACAAATGCTGTGTATTTTTGGCTCTCTTCATCCATAGGAATCTGGTGAAAGGCCTCACTCATATCAAGAGTCGAAATTATTTTAGCTTCGTGTAATTGTGACAAGATGGACCTCATATTATGTAAGGGGTAAGCTGGTTTTTTAGTTTGTCGATTGAGAGGCTGATAGTTAATGCAAAATCTAAGTCCACCATTAGCTTTCGGGGCTACCACTGGGGAGCAAGCCCATTGACTATTACTTCGGGTGATATATCCCGCTTTCAACAATCGATCAGTTTCGTCGTCAATATATTTACGAATAACTTCACTGCGGCGATATGGTTTTTGACGATAAGGTGTTGGATCATCCAAATCAATTTTATGTTTTATTAAATGAGTCTCGCCGGTCGATTCTCTATCAAACTTAATAAATTCGTCATCTAGAAATTCATTTAATCGTTTAGTTTCGACAACCGAGAGTGTCTGTAATTTATTTGTACCGATATGATTGTTTGATAGGGGGTAAACGTATTTACTACCACTCAAAGTCCATGTTTTTGAAAATGGATCTACCAACACCCTAAAATTCAACCAAAAGTCCATCCCGAGGATCAAATCTCCCGACAGTTCTGGCATAATACTAAACCATTGAGGTCCATAAACATCAGATACGTCTATCACAAAACCTACTCCTCCAAGTCCTCTAGTAATTGACGTATCTCCGAGACGAACACCAGCCTGAGATGACAAATCAGGCTTCAGGTTCTGAATCTGAAGATGTTTAACGCGTTGGTAGGCTGACTCATTCAAATATGATCTACCGCTCCCACTATCTACTATACCACGGATTTTTTCTCCAAAAATAGAGATTTCAACAGGTATTTTTATCGAATTTACTGGTTCATTCAGTGCGTTACCAGAACAATATATTCTACGCCGGGCTAATCGATAAACACTATGTGGGGGTAAACATGGTGGTAACCAGGTTCTATAGGAACCTAGCTTCCCTTTTTGATCAGATTTAACAACATTATTACTTTTGCAATTTTCATCCGTTAGTGATAACAAAGCGGCTATTTCCCTCGTTAGTCCACCCATTTCCTTGTGTATTAACTTTTCTAATTCATCGTCTGACTCATCTGAGTCACATGAGGTTTCTTCTAATATTTGTAACTCTAATAATTCACGGTCTTTAATCCCCAATTTAATTCTATCGACTCCACTGGACTTATCCAGATCTTTAATTTGATCAATTGAAAATGGCTGTTGATTGTTTCCGCTTTCTTTTGTCAGAAAAAGGTTGTTTGCAACCTCGGCTGGGCCCGTTTATTCAGTAACTTGAGGTGAAGCTACTGAGGGCTTTTGCCGTTTCCCTGAAGACTGGGACAGTCCTTATTTATGTGACCCACATTTCGACAGAGGCAGCACACTAGCTGTGGTTCCGACGTACAGTATCGTAACGTATGTCCTACCTGTCCACAATTATAGCAAAACAATTTTGTGCGATCAAAAGGAGGCTTATTATTATCAAATTTTGTCTGTTCGTCACGAGAATTATTGGAGACATTTTTATTCGCCTTGTTATTCTGATTTACTTTGTTATCGAAGTTTTCTAAATTCTGTTCCAATCTCTGACGACCTAACGATTTGGAGGTTATGGTTTTCTGTCCCTTGTTCAAATTATCGGCTTGTTTATGTTGTATCGCGTTTAAATGAGTGACTTGATCACCATCACAGTCGTCGTCAGTCACTTTTGGTTCTGATTCTTCACCGTCTTCGTCAGCTGAGTCGAATTGACCATGCACATAATTTAACTCGGTTCTAGTGACCCGTGGGCGAACCTTTTGAGTATCGATTGACCTTTGGTATAAATAATTTCGTTCATTAGCATAATGGAGGAAATCAGTATAACTCTTCAAAGGTAGATTCAGGATTTCGAAGGCTAGTCGCGGATTGAACTTTGTTAGAATCTGTTTTAACTGTTCCCTAAATTCAGGTGGGTACTGCATACGTTCAAAAATATATCGGGCTCGACATGCGAATTCAGCTAAAGTTTCGCTTTTTTCAAGTTTTAGATCGTGGACTTCGAGAAGGAGGTCTGCGTCATCTTTTTTAACTCCCCATTCATAACGGAAAGCGTGAGAAAAATCTTTCCACGTACGCCACGAGCTTTTATTAACTAAGTACCACGACCTGTATGAACCTTCAAAGATCTTAGACAAACAAGGAACAAACAGGTCCTTATGTATGCCGCTAATACTCAAGTAATCCTTCAAAATGAATAAAAATTGCTCCGGATTTCTTTCTGTTTTTGGAAATGTGATTTTCCATGAGCTAACTATTCGACCTATTTTCATTGCAATGGAACTCTCGTTATTCTCAGAATTGATAGTATTTCTGTTTTTTCTTTGGTTCAACCACGGCGCGTCTCGTATTGTTTGTGAATTACCCGATGGATTATGTCGAAAAGGTCGGTCACTGTCACTGGAATCATCATCCCTCCAAGAGAATAATGAACCAGTTCTTCGTCCGGTCGGAGAGTCTCGACTCATTGAAAGTAAGCCAGACGAATCAAATGAGCGAACTGAGGCTCGACTGATGCTGCGATCCCTATCATGACGATTTTGAGAGCTTTTATTTGAATTTTGCGACATTTGACGATATTGTTCCTCAGTAACGTAAGTCTCTCTGTCGTCAATTTGTCCATCAGCTGATGGGTGGCCGATTATAACTCTAATAAATCGCGGAAGTGATTTTTCCGCTACATTTCTAGTGTTATTTTCTAAATTATTGACCACCTGAGAAAACCGAGAACTCTCGTTTGTGGGGACAGTAGGACCTGTCAAGGCGTCATTTTGAAAGTGTACATGACGTAACTCTCTCTCAATCGATCCCCCCTCTCTGTTAAAACATTTCGTGTATGGATACCTGTCTGTTTCGCAGTATTTTCGTGTGAACAACCAGGGACTGAATTATCTTCCCTATGGGATCTATTTTTACTGGGTCCGAACCTAACGAAAGCTCCCAATCTATCCTGAGAATTTTCTAGTGGTCTATCTTGAGTCTGAAGGCACTGGTTGTTTGTCGTGTCAGTATTTGATTCGTCATCCGCGGACCAATTTGAGAAATCGAAATCCCCGGGCAATCTTGACGAAACATCTCCTCCCACAGATCTATGCCTGCGTGGTACACGTTGTGCGGAACTGACACTTTCGTCTATGGATCCAACTCGATCCAGATCTAGTGACATTAATTTGTCCAACAATTCCTGATGAATTTTTATCATGTCAGTAAACCTTGTCGACACCGACTGGACCAAATCCTCCAATGCCTCTAACCTAGCGTTTGAATTGGGAGGGAGCATCCTTTCGGGCGTCGGAGTTGGTGTCTTACGACCTCTACCTCTACCGATACCTATTGGGAAATTATTACTACTTGTTCGAACCCTCTCGTCTAGATTTTCGTTTGGAGTCTGATTCTCCATTACGACACTATTTGAATGATCCACGTTATCAGTGTTTGACATAGCTTCGCTCATTGGAATGGGATCTGAGTGACCAGCTGGAATTGTCGCGTTAATAACTGTATTTACTCGATCTCTATCTTCTTTCAACGCCTGGGCCTTATTCGGCTTCCTTTTCGGTGGTGTTGAAAACATTGAACTTACGATAATTTAAAGAAAATAAATCTCAAGAAATCGCCCAGCCAAAGCCATAATTCTCTTAATTGATGTATCAAATCCAATTTTAAATTAATTAAATATTGGGAAAAGTCCCAAAGAATGACAATTTTATTTGGGAAATAATCAACAAGACTTGACTCGATTTTTATTACTTCTCCAATTAATTATTGAATAATAGCCTAAGTTTAATAGCAGGCTGACGGTTTCAATTTAAGTGACCACCTTATAAGATCACTTCACAACCGTTTTAATTTTATTCAATTGGGTGAAAAGCCGGGGCAAGACCTACGCAGTTATTCCACAAAATGAATATTCACTTTCCAATATTTATTCGCACAATAAATGATCAGAACAAGATCTGAATGAATTAACCTTTAAAATATCTACTTTATTTGATAATAGTAAGAGCAAGATTCAACTATTTACCAAATTTCAATTTCTGTCGAAAAATTAGAGCGAGATCTAAATAATTTGACGACAAACATAATATGTATTTAAACTTCTAATTCATTGTTAAATAATTGCCAATTAATCAGAGCAAGATCTAGATCAATTAACCTCAATTCAATATGAGTCCCCACTTGGTAGATTCATATTTTCTCATAATATATCAAATAATTTCTATTCACTAAATAGCAAGAGCAAGATCTGTACTATTTAACTTTGATATCAAAGCTCCAGGTTCCCGAGTAAATTGACAGACATAACCTCAAAATGTATAATTTACATTCAAAATTAATTTTGTATAATTTCATATGACAATTCAATTTGAATACAATATAGTGTCATATTTGAAAATAATTCAAGCGATAGATAGTATAGAATTAGCGAAGACGCAGAGAGAATAAAGCATAACCTTGATAGGACGAAGCATGTTTATATCGCACACATGCGGGATCAGAGAGAAAAGCAATGAGTCACGCATGCACAACTTTTCTTTCCATAATTCAAACTAACTTTACAAGATGTTATTTTAGTATCAATGGGTAGATCAAATTTACTTCACATGATATTTTAACAAAATTTTCCCAACTTGCCCCACGTTGGGCGCCAAATGAGAAAGAACAATTTGTTTTATTTTCAATTTTAACTCTAAAATCAATTTGTTCCACCTGACGTGGCTTGGGTCGAAGCTGTCAGGGCTCAAAGTGCGTAATTTTAATAATGCTGGACGCCAGCCAGTTTACTTACAACTAGCAAAGAAACAATTAACGTATTTATCAATTTTAAGCAATAAGACCAATAATAATAGCGGGGTAGGTAGTCAGGAGACCCAATTAAATAATGCGATAGAATTTCCAAAAAAATGTATAATCTAAAGAAAGAAATTTGCAGATAGGTACAGTGTACTTACATATTTGTCGATTCTTATTTTAATTCCGTAATTCCGATAATTGTTCTAAATCCTTATTAATTTTGTTCGTTATCTGTCGACTACAATTGATTAATTTTTGTAATACAAATTTTGTCTCGGAAACCGACTCTTTTATTTGTCGAACAACACGACAAAATCACACTCGCTCGCGTGAGTCAGACGAAGAGTGCCGATGGGACCGCCCTATAGCCGAACTTTCGTGGTCAACCACACTGCGCATGTCTAACACTTCACATGTCGTTGGTATGTCAGATTCCGTCTCTATTGACAATTTCAAATATGAATAAATCCTGATAACAGGTTTCTTTACAGGTTTACTTAATTCAATTCTAAAACTTTGAAGAAAATTAATTATTGATTTCCGAGACGACAAATATAACCTTGACGTTTACGACAATTTTAATTTTACTGTTACAACCTACCAAGGAAATAGAGTCAATTGTCGAAAATAAGAAGTACCGCATATATTGGAACTTCATATTCTCGACGATTGTTTCTGTAGCGCACTCAAGGTCTGACATAGTTCTCCTTGAATTCGAGAGGCAAACCATGTTTGTTATCGAATTTTCGGCACCGGCTGACAGAAACCTCATGACGGTTTTACTACACCAACAGCTAACTATACTTCATGGAACACTGGAAATCTACCTGACATTAAGAATGCATGGAAGGAAATCATAGTTTTTAATTTTTTCAGTAATGAAGACATTTTCGAGAAAAAAGTTATGTGTAAAAAGATGTTGAATAATGCAAGAGAAATTAAGCTAAATAATAAAATTAACAGAATGAAATTGTTTTTGCAATTAGTTAATAATATTGTTACATGCTGAGCGATATAATGTTCAGACAGATTTTGATCGACCCTCGTGAAAGGAAATATCAACGTATAGTATGGTATTCTACTAAACAGAAGCTTGAAGGTCATCAAACAGTTAGCAACTGATGAGGGTTCTAAGTTTCCTGCAGCCAAATCAGTTATTGAAAATAATGTTTTTGTAGATGATGTACTTTTTGGCGCTGACGAAATATAGAGGAGGAGATGAAATTAAAAGTTTTAGGTTTGCAACGGGATTCTACATCTGATGTTTTCCAATTCAAAGTAGAGTCCCGACCTATGGAATCTCCAACTAAGCGCCTAATTCTTTCTGTTATAGCGAAGTTATATGATCCACTCGTCTGGCTATCTCCGCTAGTAATAGTCGCTAAGCCAGTGGGATGAGCCGTTACCCACAGACTTGGAGGACCATTGGTCCGAATATTATAAGAGTCTTACTGAACTTAAAGCTATTCAGATACCGCGATTGACTGGTCAAAGCGCTGACATATTAGGTTGCGAACTGCATGGCTTTTCTGACGCTTCAAGCAGATCCTATGCAGGAGCCATGTACCTCCGCATTATTCAGGAGGACGGAACTGGACATGTTACCCTATTGACTGCCAAATCTAGGGCGGCTCCAATTCTTTCAGTAACCATACCTAGACTCGAATTATGCCGAGCTCAATTATTATCTAAGACTTTGCATTTTATTATTACAACTATGGGTATTGAAAATATCCCACTTCACTGCCACACAGAGGCTTTAGTGGTTTTAGCTTGGCTTACCAAGAATCCGTCTATCTGGCGTACTTTTGTATCCAATCGAGTAGCTCACATTCATGAGCTCATTCCAAATGCCAAGTGGAGACATGTTCCCACCAAGGACAATCCCGCTGATTTTGCTTCCGCGGGTCTTCCCCCAGAAGAGTTAAAATATCACCCCTTATGGTGGCATGGCCCACACTGGGTAGGCAAACATTCTACAAGTTGGCCAGAATCACGGCCTGATTTGTCTCCGGATATTGACCTTGAGTGGAGTAAAATATCTAATCACCACGTAATGAAGCAAGCTGAGCGACCCTTCAGCATGAAAATTTGGCTCTTAGGCCAGATGAGATTCGTCAAGCTTCCTCATACTGGGTCCGGCGAGTTCAGAAAGAAAACGTCAAACAGGAGTTACTCGCTCTTAAACGTGACAATCAAATAAAATTAAGTTCGTCACTAAAGACATTGCACCCGTTTCTAGATGCGTCTGGTGTGAGGCGTTTAGGAGAACGTTTATATAGTGCTCCAAATAATTACAATGAGGAGCATCCAATTATTTTCCATGTCAGCGAATAAGTGAGCTCATTGCTCAACATGCTCACTCTAGGTCACTTCATGGCGGTACACAGCTTACCTTGTTTATGCTACGCCAAGGATTTTGGATCTTAGGACCTCGTACGCTCGTCAAAAAATTTATTAGCGCCTGTATTCCATGCGTGGGTCAGCGAGCTACTGTTCCACAACAGCTCATGGGTAGCCTTCCGAACTTCCGAACCACTCCGAGTCGCCTCTTCCCGCATACTGAGGTCGAATACGGAGGTTTCTTCAACGTACGTGTATCTCCGGGCAGAGGAAAAAAAGCTGCAAAGGATACATCGCCTTATTCATTTTCTGCGTTACTCGAGCCATACATTTGTAGCTTGTTTCAGGATATACTTCTGATGCTTTTTTAGCCACTCACCATCGCTTTACAAATCTCCGCGGATTACCAGCTCACATTTACAGCGACAATGGTACCACATTTCAGGGAGCTCTGAAAAAGAGCTACGTAATTGCCTTTTGAACTTCCGTAATGTGAGGAATTTGCAGAATCAGTGCCACTCAAGGAACTGCTTGGCACTTTATTCCGCCTATTGCACCTCATTTCGGGGTTCTGTGGGAGGTTGGGGTGAAAAGCTTCAAGCAACACTTTCACCGAATAATGGGGTCCAGAACTCTCACTTTCGAAGAGTTCTATACCACTCTTACGAAAATTGAGGCAGCTCTTAATTCACGTCCAATAGGGCCGTTATCAGATGATACTGACGATTTCACGTATTTAACATCAGGGCATTTTTTGATTGGGGCAGCACTATCGAGTCCCCCTGAACAATCAGTTGAATTCTTTACAGCGCCGATACAAGTGGACACGTGAACAATCTAACCTCAAAATCGGTGACTTAGTATTAGTGCGCAATGATGGTCTCCCTACAAAAAAATGGTCGCTCGGTCGCGTAATCAAATGCTATAAAGGTAAAGATGGCTTAGTTCGCTCATTTCGCATTAAAACGGCCACTTCAGAATTCGACCGAACAATTGTTAACCTTTGCTTGTTGCCATTTTCAACTGAAGCCTTTACTGAATTGTGCAATTTGAATAAAACTGAGAAAAAATTCGATTAGCATACTGTCTGTCTTGGTAAGGCACTTGCTTATAACTTAGGGTTAATTCTTAACCATACTTGTATTTTATACCAACTTATTTGGTGTTATGAGAGTTTTATATTGTTGCTCGCATTCAAAATAATTTTTTATGGCGGGCGGTGAAACTGAATTTCAGCAGCGACATAACGTCAATTTTATTCTTACTTATGATTATTCTTACTTCAAGACTATTTGTCATGGTCGGCGGTAGCCCAAACAACAGCTAGCATTAATTAATTACTGTTCATACTGTGATTTATCAACTTCACCCATGAAATATTTCTTGTATCTTCTCGTGCTGCATATGCACACGAAGCGGGCGGTTTGTTTGGAATGTGTGGAAATACGAAAATGTAAGAACGCTTGAATGTATTTATTTGCAATCAGTTAGCGTATGAGAGTGTGTGTGTGTGAACTTTTCCGACCATCTTCGTTGACAAGATTATAATTAATGTTATTAATTATAATCTCACATGCGTGAAACTCTTGTGAACTTAAAGTGCAACTCGTTAAAAGGATAACAATAAAGTGATCTTTCATATATCTTATTGCCAAATTGAAACTATTTTCTTTGCAGTTTTTCCCTTTCGAATTCCGTGCATGCATAGTTATTAATTAGATGATTTTTATAGACATTTAATAACTAATAAAGCTAACACTTTTTAGTGAACAAACTAACCCTTTGTAATTAAATAAATTAATTAATAATCAAATCATACATAGAAAAATTAGTTGAATAATAATTGAGGAAGCTCCTCACTTGGTGCAATTATTTATTGGCTAAAATTACTAATAAAAAACCCATTTCAATTATTATTTAAACATTTTGATGAATTATTCTGAAAAATCTCAAAGTAATGATAATTAGCATACTCGTTTAAATCAGTATAAAATGCAGTTAAAATAATCAATTTGTTCCTCAACAAGAGTAATCAACAAAACTGGAGAATGAGTTTAATAATAAATAAAATCATTATTTGGCCATTTGGCAATCATTGGCCAACGGCCATACCACGCTGAAAAACCCAGTTCTCGTCAGATCACTGAAGTTAAGCAGCGTTGGACGCGGTTAGTACTTGGATGGGTAACCATTCAAGAATACTGACATGAGTGCTGTTGGCACATCGTGGGTGTGGTGAGCCCACACTTGTAGTTATTTATAACTACAAGAAAAACCTAGAAACACTACCCGATTCGGGTAGTGTTTCTAG
>CAKNYM010039904.1:0-14882 GCA_932195095.1 Andricus curvator
TTTTTTTTACTTTTTGAATGATTTTCCAAAATTTCAAGAAAAATTCGAGTCAGCTAAGAAGATTTTCAGGAATTTAAGAGGTTTTTGAATAGATTTAAAATATTTTAAAACTTGTAAGCATTTCCGAAAATTTATGAAATATTTGTTTATTTCTTCCAAACTTCTAGAAGTCCTAAATATGTTTCAAAAAGTATAATTTTCAAACTGAAAATATGAATTTTCAACGAAAAATTCGACCAATAGTTAAATTTTTAACCGAAAAAGACCAATTTTCAACAAAATTGAGTTTACCTAAACATTTTTTTAGTTCCTAAAAAATTAAAGAATTGTCTTGAAGTCTTCCATATTCTTTTTCCACACATTTTGAAATCGTTAAAACTTAAAATTATTATTTTTAATTAAAATTAAAATATTTAAAATTTTCCCAGAAATCTTTAAAAAAAGTTAGTCTCAAAATCTTACGAAAATTTTAAAAAGCCTGTAAATTTTTCTATGAATTCTTCAAAATAAGTTTTTCCCATAATTTGATTTTTCTTATATCTCTTTGAACATGTACAAAAGTTCACAAATTATGGTGTGGTAGCAAAATGTTAAGAACAGAATTATTTCCCAATATTAAGCAATTATTTCCAATTTAAATGTTCTCTTCTAACAATAATGTTTATAAATATTTAGAAATAAATTTTATGATGAAGTTAAATTATTTATTTGGAAATTCTGATATACAAAATCGATGGTGCAGAATATTCATAAATCGTTATTAAAAGATAAAGAACCTGAAAACAGTCACTCAAAGTTAAATTCACGCAGTGTTGCAAACAATCAGGTTTTCGACAACAATGTGTTCGATATTTTAGAGATATTTAGTAACATCGCTTTCTTTAGGCAACTAGAACATTGTGCGCGCTACGCGCGCACTAATTATCCTTTCTTTGGAAAAAAATCTACCGAGTGGAATTGCTTTACTACAAATTCATTTTTTTGGTTGATGATTCAACATTTCAGTTGAAAAATCTTTTTTTTTTTTTGTTAAAAATTTAACTATTTTGTTAACATTTTCTTAGAATGATTTTTTTAACTCAAAATTGAACTATTAATAATAATTTGAAAATTCAACTATTTGGTTGAAAATTTCTATATTTTGTTGAAACTTTGTCTTTTGTGGTACAAAATTAATCTTCTTGGTGACTAATTCACCTTTTTGGTTGAAAATTCATGTATTTTGTTAAAAAATATTCTTTTTTGGTAGAAAATTATTTTTCTTTTTATATTGGACATTTATTTTTTCAACTAAAAATTTAACTATTCCATTTTTCGTCTATTATAACTTATATGGATAAAAAAATTTTCGTGCCAAAAATAATAATTTTTCTATCCTTAAAATATTTATTATTTTCATAACATTTATGCATATTTATGGTTAAAATATTAAAAAAAAAGAATTAAAAACGAAAAAAAAATTAAAAATAGACGAGGACGCGAACGCATGACAGCCAACTCTGTAGCCTCGAACCTAAACCATTACTCTATCGGTGCTTGCTTGATCACTTTACAACTCGACCGATATTGATTGTGCGCGGATTTCTTTTAACTATTTTTTCTCGTAAACCGCTTTGTATGTGAGTCAAGCAAACGATTTGAGCTTTTTTCATCAAAAAAATTCAGCTCTCTTCGCTGGCAAAAGATGATTAAAATCTGTGTCCCCCGCCGTTACGCGCACTCCCCTTCTTAGGTTCACGCAATGAAATTAGGTTCACGCAACGTAAAATTAAGATAGCAATAAAAAATCAGGACATTTCCTGCTAAAACAAAACGTGTGGTTAACCTCAGCATTTAAAGAAGGTCAGTGACCTCTTTCATACGTGATTTGATATTTTCATTCTTGAGGCAACTACTTACCGACTGAGCCTTACAAGAAGTTTACATGCCTTACAGCTTCTGTAAAAAAAAGCTAGTGGCATAGAGGGCGTACAAACTACCATAAACTTTCAAACTAATTTTCAATTTTTCGCCACTTACAAATTATTTATGAAATAAACTTTTTTAATTTCCTACAAACAAGGTTAGTTCCGGGACATTAGTTACTATGTTTTTTTGCTTGTCCTAAGTTTTTGGCCCAAAATATTGTGTAGTTTGGAAGTAAAGCTGGGGAGAATTGTGACACACATAACCTCAAAATACACACACATTAATCAAATTTAGCAAAATTAATTTTTTTTTAATTTTTCCACAAAAGCAGAGTTCGGGGACGTCCGTTAGCATGTTCGCTATCATTCCCCAAATTTTTAAGACAAAATATTTATTATTGTAGGAAAAAAGCCGGGGGAACCTAACACTGGTAAAATCGATAATTTTTTAAGTATCACATGCCCTTAATGGTGGTGTGGAAATGAGTTTTATTAAAAAATGTGTGGGAGTTTCTAAAAAACAACTGCATGAATTTCTGACCTTTCTTAATTTTATTTTTTGAGTGTATTTGAATTTTATTCATGTTTAGGAAAAATCATTTGAAAGGCAAGTCTTCATAGTATTTTACTAACTAATGAAGATATTTTTATAATGTCATTCCTGAAATCTATTCTCTAAGGTCAAACATGCTAAAAAAATGTCGTAAAATTTAAAGAATGACCAACTATTTACCATAATTTTTCAAATAAAAATCAATGTGTATCATATTCAAATAAAATTTAGGAATATTTTACGAAAATATTAAAATTTTTCATTTTTAAAATTAATGTATACAGAGTACAGTTTTTATTTAAAATTCTACGACGGTTTTTTTTACCATGTTTGACCCTAGGGCAGAATCACGGAAAAATATTCTAAAAATATGTTCATTAGTTATTAAAATACTACAAAGAATTACCTTCAAAATTGTTTTGTCTTTTTAAAATCATGGGATATTTCTTTATAAAATAAATTTCGTTGAATTTCTTTTACAATTATTGACAATTAATTTACAATTCAAATTATTTTAGAATTAAGATAAAATTGTAAGAATAAATATAAATATGAGTTTTCTAAGATTATTGACAACAATTTCGAAATATTTTCTAAGATTTCAGGTATTTCAAATTAAAATTTGAACAAAAAAAAAACATTTTAAAGGGAATAGTTTAATTTTTAGGCAAAAAAGGTTAATTCTCAACGAAAAATGTGATAGTTGCTATTTCAATAAAAAAAAATTATTTTTAATAAAAAACGGTTGAATTTACCTTTAAAAAAAATAAATTTTCAAGTAAAAACGATTCTTAGTCAAGAAAAAAGGAAAATTACAACCAAATTATAATTAGAGGGATAAAATAATTTTTAATACAAAATAAAAATTTCGAATAACTATTCTTCAAGTTATTTATTTTTGAGGTTATAGGTAAAATATAATTTTCCTGAGATTCTTAAGAAAATTTTCAATGATTTTTGAATATTTCTGTATGTCAATCAAAATTCCAACAAAAAATATAAGTTTTAGCTAACCAGTTCAATTTTCAACCAAAAAAGATGAATTTTCAACGAAAGATGTAATAATTGCTATTTTAATGAACCAAATGAATAAATTTCCAAATCAAAAAATTTTTTAATGAAGAAAATGGAAAAATTTCAACAAAATTATAATTTAAGGCGAAAAATATTTTTGTATGCAAAATAAAAATTTCGAATTTCGGGCACCATCGAGGAAAAATATTCTGAAAATATGTTCGTTAGTTATTAAAATACTACAAAGACTTACCTTTAAAATTGTTTTGTCCTTTAAAAATCATGAGATATTTCTTTATGAAATAAATTTTGTAAAATTTATTTTACAATTATTCAGAATTAATTTCTAATTACAATTATTTCACAATTAAAATAAAATTGTAAAAAATAAATTTTGTAATGTTGAGATAAATATTTTAAGACATTGAACGTCTTATAAAGTTTTTATTTATTAAGAAAGCATATGATTTCAAAGTAATAATTTTTCGGCTTTTTCTCTTAAAATCCCAAGAATTGTGATTATAGCCTAAAATAGCATGGAAAGAAAGGTAATTATCAGACATGAGTACACAGTAAAAATTTTGATTAATTTAATGAATTTCTAAGATTTCAGATATTTGAAATTGAAATTTGAACAAACAAAAAAAACATTTTCAAACGAATAGTTTAATTTTTAGGCAAAAAAGATTAATTCTCAATGAAAAATGTGATAATTGCTATTTCAATTTAAAAAAATTATTTTTAATAAAAAACGGTTCAATTTAACAATAAAAAAATGAATTTTCAACATAATAAATAAATTTTCAAGTAAAAACGATTTTTATCCAAGAAAAAAGGAAAATTACAACCAAATTATAATTTAGGGCAAAAAATAATTTTTAATACAAAATAAAAATTTCGAATAACTATTTATTCTTTAAGTTATTTATTTTTAAGGTTGTAGGTAAAATATAATTTTCCTGAGATTCTTAAGAAAATTTTCCAAGATTTTTGAATATTTCTGTATGTCAATCAAAATTTCAACAAAAGATATAAGTGTTTTTTGTTGGAAATGATGAAAATTAAATTAAAATTGTGGTTATGTTCTGACTGAATAAAACAAGCTCAGTTTGTAACACATAATATAAATATTTATTTTCACGGTACAAGAGGACAAGTTTTCGCTACGGAGGTTGAAAAGTATCTGTCTGTTTTGACGAGTCGCCCGGTATTCGGCTTATATATAAATATAATTTTCATATAGGATTCTTGACCAAATTTCACAAAATTTTTCAATATTTCAGATATGTGAAATAAAAATTTCAACAAAAAATATGATTATCAACCAAACACTAACTAATTGAGATATTTTTATAATTTCATTCCTGAAATCTATTCCCTTAGGTCAAACATGGTACAAAAATGTCGTAAAATTAAAAAAATGACCAACTATTTACAAGAATTTTTTAAATAAAAATGAATGTGTATTATATTCAAATAAAATTTAAGAATATTTATAAAAGGTATTAATATTTTTCATTTTCAAAATTAATTTATACAGAGTACAGTTTTCATTTGAAATTTCACAATGGTTTTTTGTACCATGTTTGAACCTATGAAGGCAGAATCAAGGAAAAATATTCTGAAAACATGTTCATTAGTTATTGAAATACTACAAAGACTTACCTTTACAATTGTTTTGTCCGTAAAAAATCATGAGATATTTATTTATAAAATAAATGTTGTTAAATTTATTTTACAATATTATTCACAATTAATTTCCAATTACAATTATTTCAAAATTAAAATAAAAGTGTAAAAAATAAATTTTGTAATGTTGAGATACATATTTTAAAACATTGAAGGTTTTATATAGTTTTTGTATTATTAGGAAAGCATATGAGGTCAAGTTAATAATTTTTCGGCTTTTTCTCTTAAAATCCACTAAATTGTGATTATAGCCTAAAATAGCATGAAAAGCAAGGTAATTATCAGAGGTAAGTACATATTAAAAATGTTGATTAATTCAATAAATTGAAAATAATAATGATTTATCATCATTTAAATTTTGCAATATTTAAAATCCATTGAAAAATAAAACGTAAATAATAAAAAATGAAAACACTTGAAAGTGATAGATATTATTAACCTAACCTTAAAATCCCATATACATTCCTGTAAGACATAATCATTAAATATTTCAAGACTTCATTACATGTATTTGAAGTCTTTCGTTTAGGTGTGAATTTTTGAAAACAAAAATCAACCCGAACCTCCTAATAACCAACAAGCTGGTCTACACAGCATGTAACAGAGCCTAATCACCGACACGCTACGTTTGCATGTATCGCACCCTGATGGGAAAGTGGTGGGGGCCGAAAATTCCCATGTTCTGGTCTTCTGGATGGGTTGGGACTGTGGGTAAAAGCGGCTTGAGTTCAGACTGGGAGCCAAAGCGGGTTGAAGTCCAAAACCGTTTTTCCCCGCGGAATAATTTCAGTTCGCTTCTACTCTGACGCTCAATCATTCCGTTTCTACTCCCATACTTTTTTCAAGTCTTCTTTGCGTTGAGACGAAAACTGAAACCGCTTCTCTTCTGCAACTCATTTTGCACCGCTTTTACTCTCAGCCCGTCATATAATGATCGCAGGGCGTGATACTTCAGTAATCTATAAGTGTTGTTCAGAGAATATATTCAAAGACTACTCTTATGGTAATGATAAATTATAGGTTCTGAATATTTATTATAATTGATATTAATAAATGAATATTATTATAAATAAGTAAATGTTATGTATATATAACGGTCACAGGCCGTGATACTTCAGTTATCTATAAGTGTTGTTCAGGGAATATATTCAAAGAATACTCGTATGGTAATGATAAATTGTAGGTTCTGAATATTTATTATAATTTGATATTTATAAATGATTATCATTCTAAATAAGTAAATATTATATATATAACGGTCACAGGCCGTGACACTTCAATGAAAATAATTGTGTAATGCTTTTTATGTTATGAACTGATTAATTAATGATTAACTGATTCTATTGAAACTTACATTTTCTGGAATTAGTATAAAAGGTTATTAATAAATCAAATATTCAGAAATGAAAGTTCAAATTTTAAAAGTATATATGAATTAAAAATTATGTTAATGTTTTATTGAAAGTTATAGTTTAATACTTCTTATTTTTTGAACTGATTGATTATTTTTCATCTGATTAATTTTTTTCAAAATATTAAATTACATGAAGATTGATTTTGATTTGTTTCAATTGAGTACAGAAATTTATTATTTACTTTGAGATTATGTAATTGAATATTGGCTATGATTTGTACAATAAAAGTTTATTTACATTTAAAATACCTATATTCCAATTACGTAATTTCTGCCAATGTTGGTGATTTTGCGAAATGATTATCTGAATTTAATTTTCAAAATTATATGTATATATGTTTTAATTTTTTCTAAACTTACTAAAAAAGGTTAATAATAAATCAAATTTTCAGAAATTAAAGTGAAAATTAAAAAAAAAATGTAAAATTAAAATTGTTTGAATGCCTGAATGAAAATTATAGTCTAATGCTTTTTATGTTATGAACAGATTAATTAATTATTAACTGATTAATTTTCTTCACAATATTAAATTAAATAAATATTAAATTTTGATTTGTTAAAATTAAGTACATAAATTGATTATTTACTTCAAGGCTATGTAATTGAATATTGGCTATAATTTTTTTAATAAAAGATTATTTATGTTCAAAATACCTCTATTTCAATTGTATAATTTTTGCAAATTTTTGTGATGTTGTGAAATACGTACCTGAATTATGCTTTCCATATTATATGTACACATATTTTACTTATCTATGGAATTAGTTTAAAAGATTATTATTAACTCAAATTTTCAGTAAAATATAAAGTAAAAATTATTCGAATTTTCTAATGAAAATAACTGTTTATTGCTTTTTATGTGTCGAAATCATTAATTAAGATGTACATTTATTTTAATTTTTTATGGAATTAGTTTTGAAGGTTATTAATAAATTAAATGTATAGGAATGCAATTTCAAAAAAAAAAATATATACAATGTAAAAATTATTGGAATGTTTTAATGAAAATAATTGTTTAATGCTTTTTATGTTGTAAACTGATTAATTGATCAATCTGATTGATCTGATTGATCAAATCAATTGATTCTATTAAAACTTATATTTTCTGGAATTAGTTTGAAATCTTGAAAATTATACGTAAATGTGTTTTAAGTTTTCATGGAATTAGTTAAAAAGATTATAAATAATTGAAATTTTTAGAAAAACATAAGATAAAAATTATTCTGATGTTTCAATGCAAATGATATTGTGGATTGATTTTTATGTTATGAAATGATGAATTGTTATGATAAAAATTTATTTTTCCTTTAAAATATCTCCATTACAATCATATAATTATTTAAAATGTTTGTGATGCTGTGAAGTGAGTATCCGAATTCAATTTCAAAATTATATGTGCATATATTTCAATTTTTTCTGGTTTTACTTTGAAAGGGTATTAATAATCGAAATTTCCAGATAAATATTAAATACAAGTTATTCTAATATTTCAAAGAAAATAATTATTAAATGCTTTCTATGTTTTCAAATCATTAATTAAATCTCAACTATTTCTGTTAGAAATTACATTTTCTGGAATTAGTTAAAAGATTATTGATAAATTAAATTTAATAATAGAAAAGTCCAAAAAAGAAAAATATATATGAAGTAAAAATTATTCGAAAGTTTCAATGAAAATAAGTTTTTCATAATTTTTATGTTGTGAACTAATTAATTAAGAATTAGCTGATTAATTTTGTTCACAATATCAAATTAAATAAAGATTGAAATTTAATATTCTATAATTAAGTAACATAAATTGATTATTTACTTTGAGATTAAAAAAATAGCCCTATTCTAGTTACATAAAAGTCCAATTGTTTCTGAGATTGCGAAATGAGTATCTGAATTTAATTTTCAAAATTATATGTACATATGCTTTCATATGTAGGCAAATCTTTAAACTTTAAAGTACACCTCACGGTTATATTCATTTGAACAACAATAATTAATAAATTCATTCAAATTTTCATAACAATATGAAGTAACAATTATTTGAATGTTTAAATAAAAATAATTATTTGATACTTTCCATGTTATAGACTGATTAATTAATTCTTAGCTGGTTAATGTTTTTCACAATATTGAATTACATAAATATTGAATTTTAATTAATTTTAATTAGATAACATAAATTGATTATTCACTTCAAGGTTATGTAATTGAATATTGACTATAATTTTTGTAATCAAAGTTGTTTTGAATACCTTCATTATAATTATACAATTTTTTAAATATTTGCGATGGTCTGAAATGATTGTCTGAATTCAATTTTCAAAATTAGATGTTTCTGGAATTTTTTCAAAAGATTATTAATAAAACAAAATATTCAGAAATGAAAGTTAAAATTTTAAAAAATATATAATGTAAAAATAATTTGATTATTTCGATGAAAATAATTGCTTGAGGGTTTTTATGTTGTGTACTGTTAAATTAATTATCAGCTGATTAATTTCTACCACAATATTGAATTACATAAAGATTGAGTTTCAATTGTTTTAAATTCTGAAACATAAATTGATCATTTACTTTCAGGTCATGTAATTGAATACTGGATATAATTTGCAGAATAAAAGTTTATTTAAATTTGAAATACGACTAATTACATTATTTTTGAAATGATACTGATGTTGTAAAACGTGTATCTGCATTCAATTTTCAAAATTATATTTGAATATGTTTTTATTTTTTCTGAAATTAGTATGGAAGTTTACTGATATGTTTGATTTTCAGAAATGATAGTGATTTTTTTTTAAATGTAGAATAAAAATTATTCCAATGATTGAATGAAAATTATAGTTGAATGTTTTTTATGTTATAAACAGATTAATTAATTATTAGCTGATTATTTTTTTCAACTATTTTAAATTACATGATGATTGAATTTTAATTGCTTTTGATTATGTAACATAAACTGATTATTTACTTCAAGGTTATGTAATTGACTATTGACTATAATTTTTTTAATAAAAGTTTGTTGATGTTTAAAATACCTCTATTCCAATTATATATCTTTTTAATTTTGCGATGTCGTGAAATGAGTATCTGAATTTTGATTTCGAAATTATGTGCACGTATATTTTATTTTTCTCTAAAATAGTTTAAAGGGATATTAATCATTCAAATTTTCAGAAAAATATGAAGTAAAAATTATTTGAATGATTCAATGAAAATAATTCTTCAACGCTTTTTGTGTTATGAAAGGATTAATTCATTATTAGCTAATTAACTTTGTTATAAAATTAAATAACATAAATATTTAGTTTCAATTTTTCTCTATCAAGTAACATAAATTAATTATTTACTTCAAGGTGATGTGATTGAATATTGGATATAATTAGAGTATAATAAAAGTTTATTTTTTCAAACCTATCCCTATTACAATGATGTAATTTTTTCATTATATTTCTGATGTCAAATCAGTATCTGAATTCAATTTTCAAAATTATATGTACAATGTTCATGAGTTTTATTTTTTCCTGAAAATTAGTGTAAAAGGTTATTAATATTTAAAATTTTCAGAAAGAAAATTTCAAGATTAAAAAAGATATAAAGTGAACATTATTTGAGTTTTTTAATGAAAATAATTATTTAAGGGCATGTGAGACATTTTAAAATACGAATTACCGACCTTCCCATGTTATTTTTCCGCCACTCTTAAAAAGAGGGAAATTGAAATATCGTGCTAATTTTTTTTAAATGATAGGTAATATTATGGGGCAGGTCTGTCTGGTCAATTAAAGTTGCTATATTGTTGCTAAATATATATTTTAAATATTTGTAATATTCACCTAGAAGCTCTTGTATTTCAAATTATTTAAATATGGCGGCTGATCACATCGTATTTTCTTCTTTTTGAAAAAGAAGAAATTAGCAATGCAGTATGTATAGATTATATAAAAATTGGCAAAATATTATTTCTGATTGAAATGCAATCATTAAAACGTAGTGCAGGAGCGAGGTGATGGATAGCAGAAGTGTTTGTCTCTTAGCGCGAAAAGCATTTCGAAATACAGAGGGCTCTGTATTTGGAAAATGCTGACAGCGCCACGTTGAACTTGCGGTTGTTGGCAGAAGCTTAGTGACTAGTCTCTAGAGACAGCGTTGATAACGGCGAAATCGTTTAAAGATCTCAGTAATTTCTGACATGACTATTGAAAAATAATGAAATTATTTGTGTTGATAAATATTACATTGTTCGCAGTTGTTAAATTTATATAGTAAAATTGCATGATATTTAAAAATGGAAGTAGATCAATTCATTATGAAGTTGTTGGCCAGGCTGGTTTGAAAAGAAATATTGGTAATAAAAATTATTGAAACTATTTTTTACACATGATCATATTGAAATGTTAAAAATAAATTTTGAAAAGCCATTTCAGATATTATAAAACTTGGTGGGATTTAATGTTATAAGGAAATCGATTGAAATAAAAAATTGCTCGGTATGGGTATGAGACATGATATGATCAAGTTGTATATAAAGTCTAAAACTTTGGTTTCTCAAATTCATGTACTTTTTTATTAATTTTTTTTTAATGAGACAGATAAGAGAAATCCTTTTTTGACAATTAAAGAAATTTCAAATGTAAAGCATTAAAATTACAGAATTTTTCATTGTAAAAAAACATAAATCAACGTTATCATTTTCAATGCTCTAAATAGTCTAGATAGAAGAATGAATTAATAAATTTGTAGTCTTCAAAATTATATAGTTTTTAGAAAAATTTTTGAATTCTTTCTAAGTTTTAAATTATTTTAAAATTTGGCTTCCGTTTTTGGTACCGATCGTGAGAAAACTCTTCATTGTCAAGTGTTGGTTTTTTTGGCTTTGGTGAAGGGAATCAGCGTGTGTGGATGCAGAAAGGGCAGTGAGTGCGGAGATCAGGTGTAAAGGAAGAAGGGTGAGTGAAGGCAAGGGTTTAAAGTATGAAAGTAAGTTGTGAGAAAGAGAAATTGGAGCGCGCGAACTTTTGAGGTTAGGAGTAGAAAATTAGTTGCGGGGTAAGGGATAGCCGAGTAAAGAGCGGGAAACGTCGCGGAATACTTGGTAAGGTAGGATACTAGGATGCCGACGGTACGAAGCCCACAATCGGGCGACAGAGGGCAGGTAAGTGAGGAAACAAGAGGTGAGGTGTTTGAGAGCGCGGTTAGTGGGGAGAAGGGGGATATTGACAGTAGCGGTGAAGAGACATTAGAGACGCCGACCAGGGTTTTGACGCCAGAGCGAAGGGTGGTACCGCTTGTCAAGAAAGGGGAGGGGAAGAAGGTAGAAGAGTACAGAGGGATCACTCTCATGCCAGTGGGTTGTAAAATATACGCAGAAATTCTAAGAAAAAGGTTAGAGAATCAGATAGAAGAGAAACAAAGTATTCCACACAATCAGACATGATTTAGAAAAGGGATGGGGACAATAGATAACATTTACGTACTCAACTACTTGGTTAACAGAAACTTAGGGAGAAAAAGAGGGAAACTAGTCGCCTTGTTCGTAGATTTTAAAGCAGTTTTTGACTCAGTGAACAGAAAAGTGCTATGGCAGTCAATGAAAGAGAGGGGAATAGAGGAAGGGTTGGTGGCGAGGATAAACGAAATTTTTACTGAAACCAAGATTAGGGTGAAGATAGGGGGGAAAAGGGGGAGGTTTTCTGGACAGGAAGAGGTCTAAGGAAAGGGTGCCCGTTGACTCCGTTACTATTTAATATGCTGCTGGCAGACTTAGAGGAGAAGCTAAAGGAGAAAGGGAAAGGGGGAACGATTTTGGGTAATAGTAAACTATATTCTCTAGCATACGCGGACGACGTAGTTCTATTAGCAGACGATGAGATGGGGATGAATCTAATGATAAGAATTTTCGAAGAGTATGTGGGAACAAAAGAACTGACGGTGAACGTAGGGAAGACCAAGGTGATGTGCTTCAGGAATAGAAAGAACAAAATAGGTAACGTTTGGAAGATGAACGGACAAACAGTGGAAAGTGTGGAGGAGTTCTGTTACTTAGGTTTTTGGTTTGAGGCAGGAGGGGTAAATGAGGTGCAGGTGAGGAAAAGAATCGAATGTGCGAGTAAAGTAATGGGCCAAGTATGGGGTATAGGAAAGAGAAGGTTCAATGATGATTGGAGAATGAGGGTTTGGATGTTTGATGCGTTGGTTTGGGCGGTGTTGTGTTATAGAGTGGAGGTCTGGGGATCGAAGGAATATAGGAAAGTGGAAAGCATGCATGAGAGATTTCTGAGATGGGTAATGGGGGTTAGTTGGAGTTGCCCAGGATACATGTTAAGGGAAGAACTAGGAAGGGGAAAAATGGTAACTAGACAAATTAAGAGAGCCTGGAAGTTTGAAGAGAAGCTGAAAAGGGTAGAAGGGAGCAGAATAGCACAAGTGTGCTTGGACGAAGTTCGGAACAAGGAGACGAGAGGCAATTTGGGAAATTCGAAATGGGAGGAAGAAAGGAAAAAAAAATGAGGAGGGCTTGTGATATACAAGAAGGGGTACTGGAGTGGGAGAACATAGAGTTAGAGCTATTAGTAAAACAAGGAGAAGAGAGATGGATAAAGATTATGGATTCGAGGTACAATAGATGGTATATGATGGTCAAAGGGTTAGCGGAACCAGAATATTTGCAAAAAATAAAAAAGGAAGACAAATGGAATAGAGTGGTACGGTTTAGAATGGGAGAAGGAGTGAGATCCTGTAGATATTGGATGGATGAAGAGGACAATCTGTGCAGAGTATGTGGATACGAAATGGAGTCATGGGCACATGTGTTAGAGACGTGTACAGGAGAGGAAGATGGACAGTTGAGTGTGGATGAGTGTGTAAGATGGATTTTGGATGGTAATGGACAGGGAGTGACGTGGATGAAAAAACTGGAAGAAGTAAGAGAAAGCAAGGCAGCAGGGCAGAGCCAAACGGGTAATCCTGTCTAAAGGAAACTAGCAACAATTTTAAATTTTTAAATCGGTGAAAATGTATTTGATGGTAAGAGAGAACGGAAGCCCTGGAAGATCGCTCATTTGTAGAAGTTTAAGAACCAATAGTATTAAGAGAAGTTGTAGGCTCCGGAAGCTACGATCATGGTTCTTTAAAGCAACCAATCCCGACGCAACTGGAACGTGTACGTCATCCACTTCTGCTCCTTCTGTCCTAGAAGGTAAGCAAGTGCGGGAAATTTACGCGAGATAACATCGGGCAACACTGTTCCTTGGAGTCAGGTCTCTAGCCGCGTATGATCTTACGCGGCAGACGGGACAGTTGGAGATGAAGTTTCACCTCTGGATACTTTTTTAGAGCTACCAATTATAATACCAATTAATACCAATAGTATTAATATTATTGCTATTTTAAGTAAGGCGAAACATTAGAATATAAGCAGCGGTTAAGTTAGGTTAAGGATGAAATGTAAATATATGTACAGGGAGCGGAGGCCCTCAAACCCGTAAAAGGGAGAGATTAAATATACAAATTATTTAAGAAATTTTGTCAAAACTTTTACATATTTGTCAGAACGGATCGAATTTTTTCCTAAAAATTTATCTAGAATCCTGTAAAAATACGAAAATTGCCTTCAAATCTTCCGCATTCTTTATTAACAATTTCATCTCTGTAAATATTCTCCTAAAATTATTTTTTTAAACTAAAAACTCATTTTCAATTTTCCTAGGAATCATAAAAATTATTCTTATTCTCATTGAACCTTTAAAAATTGGTAGAAAGATTCTAAAGTTTTTTCGAAATCTTTACTTTCTTTTAAATTATTTAAGATCATTTCAAGTTTTACATTAATTTTAAATCTCTTCAAAACTTCAACATATCTATTCAACATAATCGAATTTTAAAAAAATAATGTTAAGTATATATCAAATTACAATTTAAAATGGAATAAAAGCGCTTAATTTTGAATCAAGCATTTTGAAGTTATTTCAAAATTGAGAATATTCTATAAAATGACAATTGGGAGTTCATATTTCTTTAACTACTAAGGCTTTCGAACAGTTCAATTTGTCACGTAAAAATTAGTCTTGTAAAATCAATTGTTGTCCCCTCTTCAATGCTCAACGTGTATTTCAATTTAAGCTTTCATCAAAAAATTTGTGGCTCTTTTCTGAGTGAGCAACTTTTGTCTATCACTTTTTTTCGTGGTTTGTATCGTTTGTCCAAAAATTTAATTTATTTTATTCTGAAATCAGTTTTTTACAAATGAAACAAAAACTACGCGTCCCATGAAAAAATGATTAATAAAAAATGTGTAGCTCTTTTCTGAGTG
>CAKNYM010039905.1:0-12348 GCA_932195095.1 Andricus curvator
TGAATCTTTTGACCAGTTGAATATGGGTCGTTACAAGGGCAGGTCGTGTATAGTTCCCTTTTGTAATTCGGGGTACAAATCCTTCACGTATTATTAAAGAATAATTTAAATAAAAGTCAAATTAAAAATTTAAAAAAAATGGTTACACACATAAGTTAACACAACAGGAAATATCAGTGTTTTGTCTTTATACAAAAGTAATGTAAGAGTTTATTGTTATAAGCAATTTTATAGAACCTAAACAAGAATTATTTATTAAATTATAAAAACTAATTTTTAATTGCTTCAAAAAATGTATGTTGGAAAACATAAGTTGTTTTTTAGAGAAAATTAGGCGATATGTATGTTTCCAATTTGCAAAAAAAGATGTCTACGAAGTTCTATTCGAATTTTGTGCTTTGTTTTTCAAAAACTCCGAATTCTTTATAATCCGGATATAATTAATTTTTAATTAATAATAATAATTTTTGACTGGCCTCAATAATTTTTGAGCTAATTGAGATATTTATCGTTTTCTTCTTGTTTTGATAGCGTTTATTATCTTATTTTGAAATCCACAGAAAAATATAAAAAAGGTTTAAAATTAATAAAATGGCGGTTTTTCTAAATATATGAAAAGTCGCTTTTTCAAAAAAACCCACACTTATATTTTTTGCCAATTTTTTGTTGAATTTTTACTTTCATAAGGAAGATATACCTTGTGAGTTTTATGGGGGCTAAATAACTTTTGTCGACAGGAGAATTTTTTTTTGATAAAATCGAATTTTCGAATTTTTCTCGCAAACAACGACCGATATGAAAAAATGTTGAGATAAAACTTTGTGCGTCTAAAAAAGTTCTATGCAAATAGCCCCTTGCTCTTTTGCGATATTTTTGCAGTAACTTTTCAAAAAGATTGCGAAGAATAAAAAGCTTTCCAGAAAATATTTTTTTCATGTTCTCAAAATTTTATGAAATGAATAAAAGATTTTCTGGAAAACGGCACCTTTTCTTTCTTCCCAATATTTAAACAAAGTTTCTGCTAATAGAAGAAAGGCATCATATCAGCTTTATGCGGGCTAAACCATTCTTGAGGATGGGATAATTATTTTTTTTCCTAAAAATTTAATTGTTGAATTATTCTCGCAAATGATGCAAAATATCGTAAAAGAGCAAGGGGCTATTTTCATAGAACTTTTTAAGACGTACAAAGTTTTATCTCAAAATTTTTTCATATCTTTCGTTGTTTACAAGAAAAATTAGAAAATTTGATTATATAAAAAAAATTCTGCTGGCGACAAAATTTATTTAGCCCGCATAAAACCCACAAAATATCTTTATTATGAAACTAAACATTCAACAAAAAATTGGCAGAAAATATAAGTGTGGATTTTTTTTAAAGCAGCTTTTCATATTTTGTAGAAGAGCCACCGCCATTTTATTAATTTTGAAGTTTTTTTATATTTTTCGATGGGTTTCAAAGTAAGACAATAAACGCTATCAAAATCCAAAAGAAAACGATGAATATCTCGATTAGGTTATTATTAATTATAATATTAGGATTTTTTATTTGTTTCAGGTGGGTTTAAAGAGACCTTATTTAGTCCCAGGTGTATGATAGTACTAATATTGTATGTTATTTAGTTGTGCATTTTAGAAAAATATACTGAATTTGTTGATTTTGCGAATATTTACTTATTCGTTTAATTGATTCATCCCCCCCCCCTCTTTTTCAACGTATAGTTTGTAGAAGAAAGTTTATTTTATTCCTTGATAACAAAATATGATACAATAAATTGTTATATTTAGCCAAAAAAAATTTTCTCGTTCTTAAAAATTAAATTATTAAAATTTAGAATTTTTTAATTCCTAATTTATTATACTAAAAAAATATTAAGATACTATTACATTTGCTAATTTCATTATTCAAGTTTCTATAATATTTTTATATTATAATTTTTTCTTGTTACATTTTTTATTATAATATTTCGTTTTCTCTTAGGATTTTTATTTTGTCAATAGGGTTCTGACTTCCAATTTATTATAAAATTAATTTATATTTGTTATTAATAAATGTTATTCTTAATATATAGTACCTATTAAACATTTCATCAAAAAACACATACTTACTTCCACATGTTAAATACCTATTGTTATTAACAAACATATATAAAGTTATAAATTTTAATAATTTTATATTAAAGTGCCATTAGAATAAATCAAAATATTAGGAATATAAATTGTTTAACGTATTTAAATGTTGCTTGCATTATATGAAATTTTGAGAATACTGCGATATATAGCACTTTTAAAACAATGTTTTTTCAATAATCCTTTTAGATTTCAATGACTTTTATATTTTTCAAATATCAATTACCCATCAAAGAGTTGTTGGTCTTAATTTTGCAAAGTGAAATGATCGGGAATGTTTTTATTTAATATTAATTATTGACTTTTCCATAAGACCAATGCTTTTCTGGAACAGGACGATCGACGCGCCGCCCGACGGATTAGTTCACCCGTGAAGTGGAACTTGTAACCGACAACTACTTTTTTCAGTAGTCGGATAGGGCTGGTCGAGGGGTCGGCTTGATTATGAATGAAAAAGCAAGATATATGTTCCAAAAATCTTTCTGATTGTAGGATTTATTATAAAGATACGGAAATATACGCTGAAGTAAAGAAATTACCTTCTTCATTTTAAATCAAATACAACTTTAGTCATATTTATCTGAAGAACATTGAACATAACATATGGTCGTTGCGAAGCGCGACGACCAAATTGCGCGCAGCAAGCGCGCTCAAACTTTTGGGTTTCTATTATACGATGAACAGAAACGAGCGTGAAGCGCGATGTTCACATGATGATCATACCAAATATCGAGCGCGAAGCGCGAGTGTAGTGATGAGAATGTGTTCCTTAAGGTCGATAGAACCTTAACTAAATTAGTTCTTCTTTTTATGTAAAACTGACATAATTAAACCAAAAGCAGGTCACAACGATGATGCTTACTAAGAGAGTATTAGCCTGCGAAGCGCGTAATAGCGAGCACACGAAGTGTGACAACCTAGATGACAAATGTGTCCGAGCGCGTAGCGCGAGGTGAATACATTATCGAGCGCGAAGCGCGAGATGAAGACCCAATCGAGCGCGAAGCGCGATATCCAACGCAGGTGCGCGCCCTAGGCGCGCTGAAACTTGCGAGCGAAACGAGCCGCGCGCGAATTGCGCGATGAGGATGTGCCCGCGAAGCGGGCAGATTTTTTAAATTATATATGTATGTAGTTAAAAGTTTATCACAAGGAAACCCGCAGGATTTCGTCGGGAGCGGGTGCCATTCTACAAAAGGACGATGATTAGGACGACTAGCTTGACAGAATATTCCGAGTATACCCGTCGAAAACCCCTTATAAGGTCTTTATACCTTTCCTCTTTTTTTCATTCTCCTTGGCTGTGATGTTTTTGTTTAATGGTGTTGCAACACAATATTTGGCGTCGATTTTGCATCCTAATTTCTTTCGAGGGTCGTTTTCAGAAGAGATTTCACATGTTTTTTTATTTTTCCAATGACTCCTGAAATATATTCAGGGTGGGCCGGGGAAAATCGGAAAATGACGAAAATGACAGTGAATTTATTTGCTCACCAGAAATTTGGTCAATTCTAAGTTTTAGTAGATTGAAATAAAGTAAGATTGAACAAGATGATTTTGTTTTGAAATTCTTTAAATCGGGCTACGATTTCAATTGTAAGTTTAGAGTTTAAGGCACGTATAATTTTACACCGTTGAATTTTAAAGATGTTTAAAATTTGACGTTTTAAAGATAAGTTTTAAAATTTTTATTTTGTTATGCTCTCATACTTAATATTTATATTTTTAATTTCTAAGTCATTATATTCTGAACGTATCCCGTGTGGAAATATCGGCAGTGTGCCGGAGTTTATACCATCGGCACAGTACTAGTCCAGTTCTGTCATTGGCAATGAAGTCGAGGTTTTATGAAAAATAGTTAAAAAATGTTTCTATGTGGGAAAATCTTCTGGCACTGGCCAGGCCCAGCCCAGGCCGTCTGGATTCCAATATTGGCGCGGACCATAGATCTGGCTTGGGCCTGGCCAAAAGTGTAACGCTTTTTTTTTGCTAACCCCAGGCCAGACCGTATGGTAATAAATAAATAGTACATAAGTAATATATAAATAACAATTAATAAATAAGCAATCAATAAATGACTGAATAAAATTGTGTTTTCTTCCAGAATCCTGATGCTGAAAATTTTATAGACCTAACTGCGTGGAAAAAGTGAATTTAAAAAATTCCTCTTAATTCAAAAATATTCTGATTACTAAACTTATAGCTAGTTCCCAAAGTATCCTAACTTACATATTAAATATAACGCTAAAAAAAGCATTTGCAAAAAATTCGCGCGCACTATCCACTAAACTGCCACAAGTCATGAATTCTCCTGATTTAAATAAAGTAACTTATCTGCTCATGTCATGGAAAGTTGACCAGCACCAGGTCTGAACCAGACTAGATAGTCAAGGTGATAAAAAGTGTCTTGTTTTCATAGTATGAATTTCTTATTTCCTATCCTTTTAGGCACCCTGTCAGTTTTTCGAAATATGTAAAAAAAAATTTGCTGAACGAACTCAGAATTTTTTTCCCTATTTGAATGCTTATCAGGGCCAGACCTGGGCCAGATCAGATCTACCAGACTATACAGTCTAGATAAAGCCAGACCTGGGTCAGACCTGATACTAGACTGCAATGAGTTTCATGTATAAAACACCAAATAACGAAAGATGACAGTAGAGTTTCAAAAAATTGCTTGTATAAACAAAAATTTCGAAGTTCATGAAAAAATGTCTAAATTCAATCACAATCACTGAAGAATTCTGAAGTTAAATGAAAGCCTCAAAGCGAAAAAATGGTAACTTCTCTGAAAAATGAATTTTTTCTTGGGTAATCATTTTTGTTCAATATGGAAAATGTTATAATCTTTAAAAAACAACAATCGAAATTACGTTATACTAGACAGTGCCAATTTTTAATTGCTTGATGCAAAAAGTGGATGATTTGTAAATGTCCCATTTTGAAATTATTCACTTCAAGCCTGTCACTTTAGGCAGAATTTGAAATTCTATACTAAAAGTTTTAAAGTATGAAATTAAAATGTATTATATATGATTAAAGTATAACAATTTGTTTGGTTTCAAATTTCAAATTCCTCATATTGTATAATTTAAAAATCAATTTTAATACATATAAAGTTCTACCGCCTTGAAAAAAAAGAGATTTTTTGACGTGGAAAAAAATAATTTGGGTAATCTTCTTTTCAAATGTCGAGAAACTTGAAGTTGAATTATATGACTAGGAGCGAGAGAATTCAAAAAATTGTATGTCACTCTATTTTAAAATTCTTTTGTATATCAATCGAGATTGATTTGGTCGTCAAATGATTTTCATGTCATTCGGCTTTATGCTTCGTTGGTTCCTGTAAGTTCCTGTAAGTCGAGTCCTGATGATGGCCGGTTCAGATTCGTTATAACCCTCTTCCTACTTGCCTGCTTGCATTCGATGACTTAATACACTTACGTGTACACATTATTTCTTGTATAAACCAAATGATCATTTTAAAGTAATGTCAAGAAGTAATTTAGTCTTAAGATATAAGAGTCAAAGAAAGTTGGAATAACATATGCAGTGAATTAATAAAAAATGGAAAAGTTGATTGCAATTCGGAACGGAAAGTTTATTGTAGGGAATTTTTATCTGGGTCAGTTTTGAATTTGCCATGATATACAATATTTGATTTAAAGTTCATTTCCTATAACATGTTTAGGTGTTGAATCACAATATTGTTGGAAATAATAATGAGCCATATATAATATTCAATGGATTTTAAATTTCAAACCTCATTTCATTAAGACTGTTTTAAATTCTCTGAATTTGAATCAGTTTAAATTTACTGTTTAAATAGCCAGAAAAGTGTTACTAAAGTTAATCAGTAAAACTTCTCAGATATAAATATTACAAATATATGCTAATTATGCTAATTTGTCATTCAAAAGTAAAATTATATAGTTTATCAAACAATAGATATTTTTTCCAAACTATCATGTTTTTAAAATAGAATATTCAAAACAAAAATGTATGTCGCTGAAATACGCAATGTTTATAAACGAAAATATAAAACTAAAAAAAAAATATTTTAAGTAATTTTATACATGATTTTAGATGGTAACAATTCATTGTAACGTTATATTTATTATTTTAATGAAGTAATCTATATTTTATATTCGGAAACAATTCTAATCCAGACGCGTCCTCAGAAATGCACAAAAAAGAGCGTGGGTGGATAAAACTCAGTCTTTCGATAAGGATATTGGGATCAAACATTTTTTTTTGCTGACATCGAGTACAAGCAATTAATAGAAGAAAATTTAAGAACTGGCCTTTTAAAGAAAAGTTAGCATTTTTTAAAAATTTTTTCATATATATTTCAGAGTGCGTGGGTGGATAAAGCGCAGTCTTCTGATAATGGTATTCAGATGAATCTTTTTTTGGTGTTGCCTGACATCCAGTAAAAGTAATAAGTGATAGACAATAAGAGAACCGAGTGTTTAATCGAAACTTAGAATTTTTTCCGAATCTCAAATATAGCTTATTTCATTAAAATAATAAATATGACGTTATACATAATAAGTTATTACCATATAAAATCATATGTTCAATTATTATTTTTGCGATAATTCAACAACAAAAAATTGATTGGAGCGCGGGGCCGAAAGAGAGTATGTGCTCAGTCAAGCGTGACAAACAGCTCGAGGGCCGACTCTCAGCGCGTTAGTTGCATCAGGTTGCGTCATGCTTCCAAATCCAAAAGAAACGATTCATGCGGCCCTGACTGTTTACGTTTGGATTCCCCCGAGCAATGCTGAAGGCCAATGCAAACCATGTCCGAAACCGTGCTCATCTCGGGAGGTAATTGTATTTTTGAAGAAACGTCCCAATACTACCGTACTAGGGAAAACCTTATATTAGTGAATTTGCGATTATGGTTTATTTTGTTATACATGGCAATGGGAAAGTCGATTTAAACGACCATGTCACATACGTAAGGTTTTCCTTAGTATGGCAAATACTGCACAAATTAATAATTAAATTGTAATTTTGATAACCGTATTAAATCATCACTGAAGAATATAAATTATTGAATGCGACGTTGATTAGTTCTATATTCATTTGATTAATTATAACAGTTATCAAAAACGTGTCTTTATTAAGATAATCGAAGAACAACAAATTGATTGAGCAATTTAAGAAAAAAAAATTGTTTCGTTTATAAACGTTACGAACTTCAGTGATATAATATTTTCGTGTCTAAAAAATTAACTTTCAGAATAATTTATGGTATTTTGGACAATAACAACTGTAAGTAAGTTATTTTTTGAAGAAACGACCCCAATAATGCCGCATTAAGGAAAACCTTACATAAGTGAATTAGCAATTAAGGTTCTTGGTATTGCAGAATTAAATTAATAATCGAATTGTAATGTTGAAAACAGTATTAAATCATCACTGAAGAATATGATTTGGAAAATATGACGTTGATTAATGCTGAAATCATTTAATGAATTAAAAACGGTATCAAAAACGTGCCTGAACACTCGTAAAAATAATCAAATTTGTGCAATATTCGTAATCCGTACTTACATTATAGACTACATATGTGTAACTGGGCATTCTTTTTGATGTACGTAATCTAAAGAGAGCACGTGCATGCAATTTTAAATACAAATTTCACATGATCATATAAGATGTTTTTGAATCGCATAATACCCGTAAAAATCTGCGTCAGCTTTTTTTTTATTTGCACAAGTGCGAAAATAGACTCATTAATTGATATGTGTAGTAAACCTCAAAGATACTTCCTTTAATATATCTTTTCAACTGTGATGATAATTTTTATATTCACTGTGTACAAATTTTAAATTCATTATTTATTTATGTCAAAAATCTATTGAAAATTAAAATCACTGATAGGTAATATACATGTCGTTCATCTAGTTGCATAAGGTCGTAAGCCACTCCAGTTTGAAAAATTATTTCTTTATTGCATTTTATAATTTATAACGCTATGTTTCCATTATCGGTGATATTTTAAACTAACGATTGCGCATTACTTCAGTAAGGCCTGATTCACTTCAAGGGTCCGTTTCAGGGTCCCACCAAGCTAACACTCCTTCAACATCATAAGTTCGTACGCTACATGCGCAGAAAGATCGTATCTCACTTTGCAAAAATAATGTACGACTTAAACCACATAACCCCGTCAAGTGATGGTATAAATATAGCCTGAAAGTTATTTTTTTAATATCTTCTCTGAGGATTAATATCGTGGTCCATGAATTATAAAAACTGCTGCGCAAATGGAAATTATCGATGGTTAGTATCAAGAATTGTTTCTGTTTCTTTCGCGTAACCCACACGTACCCGTGTAGAAATTTGATCATGGCCCAAACAGGGCCCAGGCTTGGCAAAACTAGGCCCTGGCCTGGCGATCTAGCCTGGGCCAAGCTTGAATGAAACGCCAAATCTGGCCAGGGCCAGGTTATATTGCCAGGCTCGATCGCTCAGGTTGGCCCAGGCTTGGCCCTAGTTTTATCATTTCTCAAACTACTACCAGAATCTGTGGTAACCTCAACTTTGGCGACATGGTAATTTTCATTCTCCCTTACAAGATTCTGATTTAAAATATTTTCTCCAATGATCTGATCCACATTTCCAAATTGAGGTATTTCATTGATTATCTCGCCGGGTTCTGATTCTTCCTTATCATCTGCGTCATCATCATCTATATACAATAATTTTTCAATTTACGTCCGCCATGCTTGATTTGTAAATTAAAGTTTTAAACATCATTACATACATCAACAATATATTTACACTCGATAATTCGATGAAAAAGTTTTCTCAATTTGAGGTTAGAAGTCACATGTAATCTTGATGTGAAAATATTATTTATAATTAATATAAGTACTTACTTGCACTTTCACCGCGTAAATATGGGATACTGCCGAGTGTTCGATGCCTCCGGACTCTCAGAGTGCTTTTTATTTTAGGCATTTTTATCGCAATTTAATTTCAATGATGATTTGTATTTTGTTCATCGACCATCATCATCAGCACCATCACCACTATTCTCAATCACTCACACAAAATTTATAAGTTCAGTTTGGCTCAAATTATGACTCGAATTACCTGTCAAGATACTTTAAGAATGTTAATTTATACCAAGTTAGCCACTTTGGAAAGATTCACACTCGAAACTCCAAAGTAATAAGTAAACAAAGAGAATAGTACTACGCCATCTGTCGTCAATTTTTGGAACTTTGACATTAGCTGGGCCCAAGCTCGAGCCATTGCAAAATTCGAGCTAGATCCAGGCTAGGGGCGCCCAGCCTGGCCCAAGTCTGGAAGATGGAACAAACTTGGCGATTTCTGCACGGGTAATAGGATAAGTGATATAAATTAATTCGTTAGGTATTTACTGCCATCGAGAATCTTTCATGAATATTCGTATCTGTACTAAATTTCTAAATTTTAGGAATGTTTGTTCAAATGTTTATACGTAGCACTAATGACCATTCACATAATTTGTAAAAGTTAAAAATATAGCACTTTTATGAACATACAACGGCTGTCGATGTCAGTACATGTCTGTAGCACGAATCTTGGATTATAGGAATACCCCAGCATCCCAGCTTATCCACTTATTAGAAGTGTTACAAGTGGCTTTGGTATTTGCAAAGTTATACCAAACTAATAACTGAAATGGATTTTCTGTCCTACATTGAAAGAGAAATAGGGAAGAGTGGTTATCAGTGGGTCGGGTAAATTTCAAAGTCGTAATTGTATGCAATTTTGACGCAATTCATAGACTTACGTACTTCAATATAAAGATTATAGACTTAAAAACGTGATGCAGATGATATAAGCAGGATTTTTATAGTTTATTTTATAAATTTTACGTGTTTCTGATACAATAAATTGTTATATGTAATTTCAAACGTCACCTGACATCAGTGGGTCGTGGCTTTTAAAACACTGTATAAGAGTTCCAGAACCACATTTTCTTTTGTATATTGTTAACAGAGTTATTTTTCACGGAATGGTAGAAAAAATGTTCATAATAGTCGAATTATATAATAATAATATAAAAACATGAATTTAATACCCAAGTTACGTTTCCTGAATGATGAACAACTAGAAGATATTAGTACTCAGGTCCTCATCAACTCTTTTAAGCATATTCAAAATGACGCGCGGATTTTGCAAACTGATCTTACTCTTGCTTAGTGGTTGCAATCTAATAATGTGACTAATACTTAAATACTTAGACAAAATAAAACAATTCTTTTAATAATTTTATTTTACAAAAACTTCGTTTTTTAATAGGGTCGATAGGGGTAAGTGTGATACGAAATTACAAAGTTAGACTTTGATTAGTGATATCGTCACCTTCTTGAAGCAACAAAAACTTGCCTTAGGTAAGTGTGATACGTGTAATTTGAACCACTAAAATCACAATTTCACAAGATTGTATTTTCGTAACAAACAATTAAACATCCACTGATTCTTATAATGTATATTTTCTTTGAATTTTTGGTAATTTACATAGAAGAATATAATGAAAATAAAAAAATTGGAATTTGGAATTTGGAATGAAGGTTCAGTGATATTGAAAAACTTACCTGTTTTATATTGTATGATTTCTGAAGTGAATAACAAAATATTTGTCTGTGTAAATGTATATATTAAAATGATATTTCCCAATTATTATTATCTACTTACATTTTGATTCTAAAAAAGAGGTTCATTAACTTCTCAAACTAACCTCCAATTGTTGACCTTAGTCTGATTTTTAATTATACTGTCGCAATTTATCGTTTAAAATAATAAAACTGTTAAATTTTGCAAAAAATAACAGAAAATTAAAGAAAAAAAAATCTTCCTTTATTCCTAAAACAACATTTAAAAAGATGCTTTATAGAGGAAAAATTCAAATCAAAAGATCAGATGACAGTAATAAAAGATATCATTATGTTGTAATGAAAAAAGTTAATAACTAATTTGTTTTTCATTTCAAATTTTCTCTTTATCACACGGATATACTTCCGAAAAGCGCATACCTCCGATTAATTTGAAACTCCGTACACTTATGTATTTTGATGCGCTGATTACGAAAATGATAGTAAAAATAGGCGCAAATTACATTTTCATAGCGATACCCATAAAAAAACCCATGAAAATTATGGTTTTTTGCTTTTATCTCAGTAAATAATGAAAAATTACAAAAATGTCTTGAATAAAAGTTGTAGATCTTTCAAAAATACATATTTTATGTGGAATACATTTTAACTTTACGACTAATAGTTTTTGTGAAAATGGACTTAAATGTATGCATGTATACCATTAAGCCATATCCCTTTCAGGGTAGGCGTGACACTACCCGATTCGGGTAGTGTTACTAGGTGGATAGTTTTCTGGTAGTTATAAATAACTACAAGTGTGGGCTCACCACACCCACGATGTGCCAACAGCACTCAGTATTCTCGAATGGTCACCCATCCAAGTACTAACCGCGCCCAACGCTGCTTAACTTCAGTGATCTGACGAGAACTGGGTTTGAAAAATTCCTGGAAGGCTACGTACGCGCTCTTTGAATGGTTAGGAGAAGCGACATTTTCGAGAGCGGACATTGGTGGGAGGGAGACAGCCAATATCTCAAAAATACTCTATATTGTGTAGCGTATGTGACCTAATTTATTTCTATGACCAGTCACAGGAGTGCCTCCCCCCACGAGAAGATAGAAAGGGGTTATAATGTGACCGAAGTTATTTCTGTGGCCATTTACAGGGGTTCCTTCCCGCTCTCCACGAGAAGTTGGAAAGGGGTAAGGATGTGACCTACATTATTTCTGTGAACTGTCACCAGTCAGGAGTTGGAAAGGGGTAATAATGTGACCGAAATTATTTTTGTGGCCATTTACAGGGGTGCCTTCCCGCCCCCACGAGAAGTAGGAAAGGGGTAAGGATGTGACCTAATTTATTTGTATGGCTATTCAAAAGGGTGCCTTCCCCCCACGAGACGTTGGAAAGGGGTTAGGATGTGACCTACATTATTTCTGTGAACCTCTTCTGTCACCAGTCAGGAGTTGGAAAGGGGTAATAATGTGACCGAAATTATTTTTGTGGCCATTTACAGGGCCATTTACATTATTTCTGCGACTAATTACAGGGGTCAATTCCCTCCCACCACGAGACGTTGGAAAAGGGGAAGTTATGTGACCTACATTATTTCTG
>CAKNYM010039906.1:0-25358 GCA_932195095.1 Andricus curvator
AATAAATAACACGAGAATTCCAGATCAATCTAAAATATCTATACCTATCACTTATATACCTATCTACCTCATACCTATATACCTACCTACTTTATACCTATATACCTATATATACACTACTATTTTCCAACCGAGCAAGTCACGCCTAACCCGAAAGGGAAATGGCTTAATGGTATAATAATAATAATAAATACGAACTAGTAGAACAGCTCTACGGACTGCGGCCTAACGCATCATCTGACCAAAGCCAGTCACCACCACTGGCGAACGGTGGAGCGAGCGCTCGGCCATCTAGTGGGAGTTATACTAGTTTCTGATACGGACTGATCTCTCTTTCTCTCATTCTTTCCTACAAAAAACGCCATAATCGAGTTATTTTTATAACATTTGATAATAAAAATTGGGTTGGATCATTGACACAGCAAACAAATTATTTGTATTTTCAAAGTGTACAAAAATAATGTGCAAGTAGTAGTTTTGTCAATGCAATACCTTTTTCATGTTATTGCACACGAAATAAATACAGAAATCGGACTGGCAGAGTTTTTCTATTGTTTGGAATGTTTCCATGTAATTTACATTATTAACGGTCTAACTACTGTTCAGCGAAACTACCGCTCTTTTTATTTATAATAAATAAAATAAACTATATTTTTAAATTGGATAGGAAATGATATGGTATGCTCAAAATGGTAACCTTCGTGTTATGCGAATTGAATCAACATTTCTAGAAAATTATCTGTTATTGTTGGGCAATAAGATGTTTATTTTTTAATTTCTTTCTAATTTTGTCTCACTTTCAGCTCCTTTGGAAACATTTCAAATAAATGGATTACATTTTTATTGCACTAGTGTAAAAATATATTAAACCATTAAATTAAAAAAGATTCAATTTTTAGACCTTCTTCGCTCCAATCACTTCAATCCATCTTAAAAATTCTAAAATTGTTTCAAAGAATATATGAGATAGCGGCGGATATTATATATATTGCGATATCTTGCAGAGTATTCATTAGTTACACTGCAAACACAAATTTTTCCGTTAATCAGTTTTCTTTAGTTGCACAGTAAAAAATCTGGAATAAATTTGGTTGCAGCTAATTTGAAGATGGCGTTCCATCTCGCTCGGACTTTAGGTATGAAACTACCCTCTGAACAAAAAAAAAGTTTTAGTCAAAGGTGAAGGCGGGCTTTTTGGATTTCAAATGCACTCATATGCGCCATGAAAATTTTCTGCATATCTTGAAAATTGCCCAAGATAGTAGGTCATAACACTTTCTGAAGTGATGACCAAAAAAAAAAGTTTTCAGTTGAAGGTGAAGGCGAGCTTTTTGGATAGGATTTCAAATGCACTCATATGCGCTACTTTCGGAATTAACAAAAAACCATTATCAACCCCCTCATAACGACTTACCATCGATCCAGCCCACGCTGATATCATCAAATAACTTGATTTGGAACATAAAAGCTGTTGATGGGCTTTTCGGATAGGATGTCAAATGCGCTCATATCCTTGATTACATTTTCATTATATATTTTTCACGCAGATCGACAGTTGAACAAATTCAAAAAATTGATTTATGGAGATGTTGAAGAATGAGTTAAAATTTTTACTTTTTGGGAAAAAGTTTGAGGAGAAAGTCCGATGTGGTTTGAGTGTCTCTTTTCTTTTTCCTCCTCTTTTTCATTTGTTATATTACTGTCTCTGATAAGACGATTACAATGTTATTCAGAAACATATTTCTCTCATTTCAACTCCTTTCGTGCAATTATGTTACACAAATTGACTTTCTTGAGTATGTTTTTTAAATACTGATTTTTTTGACATGCTTCTTTTTAACTCTGCTTGTGTAATTTTGTTGCACATGATGACTTTTTTATGTTTACGTTTTTGAAGAAAAAGTACTTACGAAAGTAGGCTTATAGTCCCATACAGGGCGCTGGTAGCATAAAGACTCACATGGAATGGAGGCGTCGGTATAGTTATTTCACTTCAAGCAAATCTTGCTTTTCATTTATAAATTTAGTGTAATCAGTGTGGGGGGGGGATCGATGACACGTGTTAATGAGGGGGTTGATTATGGTTTTTTTTTTAATTTTAAAAGTGGCTCATATGAGCGCATTTGAAATCCTATCCAAAAAGCCGGCCTTCACCTTCGACTAAAACCTTTTTTTTTTTGTTGGTTATCATTTCCGAAAATCTTTTGACCTCCATATCTTGCACAATTTTCAAGACATGCAGAAAACTTTTATAGCAAATATGAGCGAATTTTAAATCCCCTACGAAAACCCTTTCATCACTGCGGATTAATAACTTTTTCTTTTGTTGGTCATCACTTTGCAAAATCTTATGACCTTCATATCTTGGACAATTTTGTAGATATGACAATAAAATTTTTGGCACATATAAGCGCATTTGACGTTCTTCAGGGCGGGTTGAAGAAAGTTTTATGATAAAACGATTTTATTCTCGTTGGTCGTAACTTTGCAAAGTGCTTCCTTCGTATCGTGAACAGTTTTTAAAGTTTAAACAAAATTTTTTTGGCGCGCGTCAGCTCATTTGAAGACGAATGACTCCATATCCATAATTTTAAAATCTCATATCACTGTCGAAGATTTGACACCTGCGTCACACTGCCCCTCCACCCATTTTATCATTGTTAATTAGTTAGCGCAACATCTTGCATTGGTGACGCATTTGGGCGCATTTGAAGTTATGATGGATAGCTATGATGAATTTGAAAAAATGCTATTATTTTAGAAAAACCGCGCTAGCCCCCGCCCCCCTCATTTTGATCGCTGATAACTCGGTTATCAATGTGGCGCACAATTTTTGCATGATGGCGCATATCAGCGCATTTGGAGATGTTCAAGGTCATGCAATCTAAACTTTGATTTCTTAAATGGTGTTGCATATGAGCGCATTGGCGCCCGCGTGCGCAATATGGAACTATACACCACTCGTTACGCAATGTACTATTTTCGCCACAATTTATAGCAAGAGCATAGGCTGATAGGAACAATACATAAGTTGCGTAATGCATTCAAGGTAATTTGGTATTTGTCATAAATACGGAAAATAATTATTAAGTAGTGTCGAGGACGTTGAACTGAGTTAATTTTCACTAGAAATGAATCAATATTTGCCTAAAATATTTTTATTCAATTTTTAAATTTGGAAAGAAACTTGCGGAAATGGGAGATTTTGTGATTGATGTGACGTCAGTTATAAGGGCAGACCTTGCCAGTGATTGTTTATTTAGTATTTTCGAAAAAATTCCCTGTCACATTTAGCATTTATATACCGATACTTATTGTTAATTTTAACATTTATTGACATTCGAAATGTCAAACGTTTGAAGCACATGATGGAAGGTCATTCCTCAGTAGATTCGCAAAATCCTCAACCACTTGAAAGCTTAAATAATTTTGCATGTCTTTCGGATGCTTGAGTACAAAGGTTTATTTATATGAAGGGTCTCTTTGCACAGTGGAGAAGTATTGTCCGAGGAGCAAATTTTGAAAATTGTTCAAATTTGAGTGTTGACAGTCCATACTCATAGAGCATATTATTGCGCATCTTTTTTGTATGTAGAAAAATTTCCTGTGAGTAGAAAAATGGCAAATAAATTTATGCTTTCTCATAGAGGAAGCTTCATCACGGTGGAAATTTTCAAACTTCATTTTTCGACATATCTTGAGATAATTTGACATCAGGATTTCAAAGATAAGGTTCTTGACAAATGACTGTGTTTGTGTGTATTTATGTGTCAACAGTACTCTGTTCATGATGAGTCAAAAAAGTTGAGCTTAGGTTGATGACATTTAGAGAGATTGTAGTCCTGAATAAAATATATTATTGATTAAGCTTAGAGGCTTCAAAAACAAGTAACTATTTCAAAGATAACTTACTATTTAAAATTATTAATTTTTTGTATGAAAAAGGAAGAGTATTACAAATTGAAGATAAAAATTATCTAATTTTGATATCGCCTTCCCGAGTTACAAAATAAATTACTGTTCTGTACATAGACTCATTTATTTATGAGGTTTAAGCAAGGCGAAGATTTTGTGCTACGTGTTTTTGCAAGGTGATTCGGTAATTTATATCGATATCCAAAACGAAGTGCGACACGTGGAGCAAATAAAACAGAGACTGTAGCGTAACGCATGAGTCAATTTAAATTATCAACTAGCATACTGTAAACACAGAGATAGCGACTAGCACGTATTTGCCAATATCTTGAAAAATATTCATCAGTTACACTCTCCGTTAATCAGTTCTCTTCATCTAGAAAACATGAAGGTTATTGGTGCCCTGGTCTTTTTTTTGGCAGTTTACGTTTGTTCTATTGGTAAATAGATATGAAATTATAATTTATAATATATTTTGAAGTATTTTCTTTTTACTGGTTACTAAACAAAGTAAATAGGAGGACTCTACTGCTAAAGTTGAAGTAAAAAAATATTTTCATCATTTCAACGTCGAATTGGCATCATAATTATTGATCAAATAAATACAAGATTTATTTTCATAAAAAGCTTTTTTCCAATTTTACAGTTTGCCCTGGTTTTCCAAAAAGTTCATCACCCACACCGGAAGTAGCACCTCCTGGTTGCAGGACATTTTTAGTTTTACCAGGAGATTATCCTGGTGCCCACATCCGACTTACAGAGAATGGTCCCCTACATTCAGTCGTAGGTTTTATGAATGTATGTGCAAAGGAAAATATCATCTTTGGATGGAGCATTAATGGTCGTATTCGTCCCATATATAATTCTCAAGGCAAGGCAACTTTAAGAAATACAGCAACCCGGACGAACGAGTTATTTACACTTGAACGTGCTGAGGAATTAGGTATATTGCCCTATTTGTCAGCTAAAGCTAGAGACTGCCTTTCAGGAAGAAGACGTGGGTCCAGTATCCCCTCAATTCAACTTAATTAATTTCAAATTCAAGAAAAATTCTGCACGTTAAGAACGGTCAGGCAAGGTTAGTTCTCGGATGGGTGACCATTCGGGAAAGGTTTTCTGAATTTTTCCTCTCATGAGATAAAACTTCAAGCAAATGCGAGCGCTTTTGTTAAAAATCTGGCTGTAGAGGGTAAGGAATAATGATTAATGATTGATTTTCTAGGTATAAATACCCAAAAAGAATGTAAATGCGAGTAATAAAAATGATAAGTTAAATCAAGATGTTACAAATAATTTGAATTATATCGAAAAGCAATGTATTATGTTGAATGAAATAAATATATGAAAATATGTGCTTGTATTCATTGTTTTTTATTGATTTGATTAAGTTTTATTGAATCATGCAGTTCCACTCGCGGCACACTGATTATTATTTTCGTGGTTAGGCCCGAATAAAGTCTGTCAGGGATATTTTCTTGTGAGCCTCAGAGAGTTTCGTCAGATTGATTTAAATCATCATTTAAAATAATTTTTATAGTACGACCAGACATTTATAGAAGCTTAGAAGTGATTTTTTTAGTTCATTATCAAGAGACCAAAGGTGAATTTCTTTCCATTGAAAAAAAACTGTTGATCCAAAATTATGTCTGCGAATACTTCATTTCGTTCAATTTCTAATTTAAATAATTGAATAGTACGTTGTGAAAATAACCTAGTCAGACTACAAGGGATAGGGTATGTCACTTATTTCTAATCTCCTGCCGATTTCACCGATGTAAAGTTTGTTACAGCCAGTACATTCAATCAAGTATCTGATGAATTTTGTCTAATTTTAGAATCATCTTTCTTCAGAACAAAATTATCTAGAGGGTGGTTATTTTTCCAGTAAACATTAATATCAAATTTCTTTAAAGAACTTCTTAGTCTTCAAGAAAGACCTTGAACATAAAGTAAGGTAACTTTTATTCTATCTAAATTTTCGTATTACACATGTGTGTATTATTTCTTTAATTCAACCAGTTTGTTGACTGAACAAATCATGAGAATCATAATTTAAATATCTCCCGTAACATGTAGGTTTTTTGTATGATAATAGTTGCTCAATATTATTTCTGGAGAGTATCTCAGTCTTTACTGATTTCCTCATAATGTCATAATACAAAAATGTTTCAATTTTTTTTTAGCGGTGCTTGAATCATATTTATTCATTTTACAATAGAACCTTAATGTTAAGCTTGTAGTTCCGTAACTGTTTAACTGAAGTAACACTTTTCTTTTTCATGGAAAAATTAATAATTTTGAATAGTGCATTTTTTAAATAGATTACTGGAATGGAAGGCAATAGAGTAATAGAAAAGAAAGAAAATGTACTATCAAATTTCCTATCAGTTTAAAAATATAAATCTTATTAGCTTCAACGAAGTCATTGAGTTTAATGCCTCTAACTAGTTTTTAAAAATAATCTAACTTAATTTTAGAGAAGTATTTCAGTCCTGCTGAAGGCCCGCATTGTAAGTTAAAACGTTGAGAAACTGCTAATATCAATAATAAATGCAAAATAATCCTCTATGGGGAAGCACAGTGCTCATGAAATGATCATGATGAATCATACATCATATAAGGAACGTCTTGAAAATTGCAGCGGTTTTTATGTTTCTGCATCATAACAAAAATCTTTTAAAAATTTGAAGATAAAATTGATATAATTTTGATATCGCCTCCCCCAGTTACAATGGCGTTAGTTTTTGAGACGTAGCAGTTTCTGCTATCCTAAAATAATTTACTTTTCTGAACATAGGCTCATTAATTCAGGAGTTTTAAGCAAGACGAGGATTTTATATTACGTGTTTTTTCAAGGTGGCTAAGTAATTTATATCGATATTCAAAACGATCTGAGACCCGTAGAGCAAATAGAACAGAGACTGTAGCGCAACGTATGAGTCATTTTAGTATAGCAACTAGTATATTGTACATACAGAGATAACGACAAGCATGTATATGGCCAATATCTTTAAAAATATTTATCAGTTACACTTCTTCCGTCAATTTCTCCATCAATCAGTTTTCTTCACCTAGAAAAAATGAAGATTCTTGGTGGCCTGGTCTTTTTTTAGCAGTTTTCATTTGTTCTATCGGTAAATATATATAACATTATAATTTATAGTATGTTTTAAAGTATTTTCTTTCCAGTGGTTACTGAACAATGTAAGTTGGAGGACACTATTGCTGAAGTTAAAGTGAAAAAACTATTTTTATTATTATCTAAAAGCTTCTTTCTAATGTTTAAGTTTGCCCTGGTTTTCCGCTTGGTTTATCACCCACACTCGAAGTAGCGCCCTCTGGTTGCAGGACATTTTTAGTTTTAGCAGTAGATTATCCTGGTGCTTACGTTCGTCTTACAGAGAATGGCCCCTTAGATTCAGTCGCAGGTTTTATGAATGTATGTGCAAAGGAAAATATCATCATTGGATGGAACATCAATGGTCGTATTTGTCCAATATATAATTCTGAAGGTAAGGTAACTTTACGAAATACAGCAACCCGAACGAACGAGTTATTTACACTTGAACGTGCTGAGGAACTAGGTCTATTGCCCTGATTGTCAGATAAAGCTTTTATTTTCTCGCTTATCTCGGTTGTGTCGGTTATTTAACCGTGGTTAGACGCATTATTTTCTGTTATTTGTGAAATAAATAGGATTCTCGTTGTTATTTAATAAATTTTGAGCCAGTGAACAATTTATTTTATTCAGAAGAAGCGACGTCTTTGCGAGGCGTTTGTTTCCCTTTCTTGGAGTTTTTTCTGTTTTCTTTTTCTCAGTGTGTTGACAAGTGGCCCCTTTGTACTAACGGTCTGCAACCGCTGGTACATAGATGAATGCGGGTTTGGCTCGATCTCATGTTTCGATCCAATCGATTCATGGAGTAAAACGTGAAAAAGGAAGACGTCTTGCAAGGCGTTTTTTGTGTCTGTTCTGTTTTTTCTTTGTGACATTTCATATCCTGTCCCAACCGAATTTAATTGTGAAACTACTTAAAAGTAATGCCTTGTCCTAGCGGTCTGCAACCGTTAGTAGACATAATTAGGCTGTTGGTCTGTTAAACCTCATGTTTCGATCCAATCGATTTATGAAGAAAAAGAATCGTCTCGCAAGGCGATGCATGATTAGTGTCTTTACTTCTACCTCCTGGCCTAACCTAATTGTTCTACTTTCTACGCGTTTTATTTTCAATAATTTACTTCAATTACTTTATTCAAATTGTTTTATTTTAATTATTTTATTGCAATTATTTTACTTAAAATTCCTCTACATTTGAAGAAATTTTCAATCGGTCCACAGGAGGTTATGACACTTACCGTTCAAGAAGGTCATCACCACGTCCTAGTTCTTCGAGAGAATATAGTCCTCGCAAGGATTATTATCGTTATAATCATAGAGACAGCAGCGAAAGATTTTATAGAGATGATCGACATTATGAAAGAAGTTCAGGACGTAGTAGAAGTTACTCGACGGAGGTCGATGCTGGTGGTTCGGAGAATGAATCGACTGCTCCAAATAAAAATACTGGTCAGAGTCAGGGTGCAGCGAAGCAGACTGTTAATGCGTCAGGCTCAGCTGTCATAGATGCGGCAGATACAGGTAACGGTGCAGCTGATAAAAATAAAGCTGCAGAAAAAGGGGAAGACAAGGTCGAGGATTCACAGAACGATATTCAATCGCTTGCAAATAAGACTTCAGCACCAAAGGATGGGCTTTCTGCAGAGCAATTAGAGGCGATGGGACAGAGAATAGATCCAGACAGAGCGTTGGCTCCGGAAGCTCATGTGGATTTAGTCATAAGAGTTCAAGAGATTATTAAAAAAGGTTTGCCTGCAGACGAGAAAAAATCATTGGTGAAAAAATTTCCTCCTCCGAAGAACTGTCTTTTTTTGGATCCTCCCAAGTTAAATATGGAGGTTAGAGCAGCTTTGCAAGAGGCGCATGGTGCAGTTATAAAAAGAGATTTACGTATTAAGGATACCCAAGCAAGAATTACGGCTGGCCTCGGAGGTTTGATGAGTTTAGCATCACTTGCCCTCGGTTTAGAAAATGAGAAAAAACTTAAGATATTAGGAATCGTGAGTAGCTTGTTGAGGTTGTTCTCAGATCTACAATTTGAGGAATCGTCTATTCGAAGAAATTTGATTGTAAAGAACATTGATGCAGCGTTGCGAGATACTCTTAGTTCCACAGATGTGGATGAATGGTTGTTTGGTGTCAATTTGGAGGATAAGCTTAAGGCTGCTAAGGCGTTGGCCGCTTCTAGTGGCGTTCTCAAGTCGAAGAAGCAACCGGTGCAAGGTAATTCAGCAAAAAACTTCAGAGGCCCGCCACGTCGACAGGTAACCAGACGACAGAACAAGCAGACGCCTGGCGGGCAGAGATATCCAATGCGCAACCAGAAGCCGAGTTACAGGGGATCGCAGAGGCCACATTACCGAGGGGGACGCCGGTAGATGCGGTGAGTTATGCAGGTTGCTTAAAGAACTTCCTTAATTGTTGGGAGAATTTAACGTCAAATAAGAACGTACTGAGTTGGATTAGGGGTTATAAAATTCCTTTTTCGTCTGAAGTTTTTCAATCTGCACCTCCCAGCGAAACTCAATGGTCTCTAAAGGAAATTGAAATAATAAGTAAAAGAATTTCCGATTTACTAGTAATAGGGGCTATTCAAAAAGTTGAATCTTGTAAGGGAGAATTTCTTTCAAAAATTTTTATAACTCCCAAATCGGACGGTTCTTACCGTTTAATCTTGAAACTTAAAGTTGAATAAGTTCATTCTTACTGAACATTTTAAATTAGAAGACGAAAAGACCGTGCGTCGAATAATAAGTCCTGGTTCTTATATGGCGACACTTGATTTAAAAGACGCTTATCATTTAATTTCTGTCGCCGAAACTGATAGAAAATTTTTAAGATTCAAGTTTTTGGGCATTCTGTATGAATAGACTTGCCTACCTTTCGGTTTGATCACAGCGCCTTTCACGTTTACGAAAATTATGAAGCCGGTTGTGTCTTATTTAAAGTCATTAAGGTATAAGTCCGTGATTTACCTCGATGATATACTACTTTTGGGAGATTCCGTGACAGATTGTTAGCGCAATATAGAGAAAACTTGCTCGATTCTAAAGAATTTAGGGTTTATAATCAATACAGAAAAAAGTAGACTAACACCAGTTTTGCGATGTAAATATTTGGGTTTCATTTATGATTCTGAGAATATGACGGTGAAACTTCCGGAAGAGAAGAAGTTAAGAGTAACTAATCAGATTAGAGTAGTTAAGGAAGCAAAAGAATGTAAGATTCGAGAGTTTGCGGCATTCATTGGTACGTTAGGATCATGTTGTTCAACTCTTAAGTATGGACAAGTTTACTTGAGGAATTTTGAATACGAGAGATTTTTAGCACTTCAGAGAAATAGTGATAATTTCGAAGTAAATATGTCTTTAAGGGGTATTTCAAAAAGTGATCTTGAATGGTGGAATCTAAATATTCGTATTGCAGTTAATTCCATTAATTGTTTCAATCCTCGTATCAAAATTTCCACGGATGCTTCCCCTTTTGGTTGGGGAGCTGTTTGTAAAGAAAAGCGTGCTCATGGGTTTTGGACAGTGACCGAAAAATCTCTCCATATCAATTGCCTAGAACTAGAAGCAGCGTTAATGGGTCTCAAATGTTTCGCGAATGATCAAAAAAGTTGTGACATTCTTTTGAGGATAGACAACACCACGGCCATAGCCTATATGAATAAAAAAGGGGGTGTGCAATATGCTCAGTTAAATGAGTTAGCGAAAAAGATTTGGAACTGGTGTGAAGAAAGAGACCTTTGGGTGTTCGCATCATATATATCTTCCAAAGATAATTTTGATGCAGATTTCGAGTCAAGAAGGCTTGAACCCGAAACGGAATACTCTTTATCAGATAAGGCTTTTCGTGAAATAATAAAGAGGTTTGGTCAACCGGATATTGATTTATTTGCTACAAGGTCAAATAGAAAATGTAAACGCTATGTGTCGTGGAAACAAGATCCGGAATCGAGCGCGATTGATGCATTTACTATAAGATGGGATCAGTATTTTTTCTACGCCTTTCCACCTTTTTCTCTGATCTTGAGAATTTTACAGAAAATAAAATTTGAAAACGCGAAAGGAATTTTAGTGGTTCCTCACTGGCCAGCTCAGGCGTGGTTCCCCATTTATATGTCTTTGTTAGAGTCAAAGCCGATATACTTTAAGCCGAATATAAAGTTACTTCAATCTATTAACAGGAAACCGCACCCAATGTGGAAGACGATTACCCTGGTTGCGGGAGTTTTATTAAAGAAGCCTTCAGATTAAAACAAGTGTCACAGAAGACCGCGGAAGTCATGTTATTATCCCTAACTAATTCGACAAAGAAACAATACGATTGTGGTTTGAAAAAGTGGTGGAAATTTTGTCAAACAGAGAAGGTCAATCCATTTCACGGGTCAATTCCAGAAATTTTGAATTTTCTTACGCAGGAATATGATAATAAAATGTCGTATGGATCTTTGAATAGTTTTCGATCAGCAATTGCCTTAATTCATGGCAAAGAACTAGCAGAAGACAGTCGTGTTAAAAGGTTCTTTAAGGGTGTATCAAAACTGAGACCGTCGAGGCCAAAGTATGATACAACCTGGGACCCGAAGGTGGTTTTAGATCATATTGGACAGTGGGGGCCCAATGGGGAATTGAGCTTAGATAAGCTCTCGTTTAAATTGTCGATTTTGTTAGCCTTAGTAACAGGTCATCGTATACAAACATTGACGTCGATAGATATTCGGAACATGCAGAGCGTTGACGGTGGAATGGAGGTAAAAATTCCCGATCGAATTAAAACTTCGGGTATTAATAAGCCACAGCCTACTCTTGTTATCCCCTTTTTTGCCAAAGATACTCGGATATATCCTGCTTCAGTGTTGAAGAAATATTTAGAAAAAACTCAACCGTTAAGAGGCTCGGAGCAAAAATTGTTCTTATCATTTAGAAAACCGTACGGTTCTGCCTCTACGCAGACTCTTAGTCGTTGGATTAAAAGCGTATTAACAGACAGCGGTATTGATACAAATTGTTTTAGTGCGTATAGTACACGGCACGCTGCTACATCAGCTGCGAATAGAGGTGGAGTAAACATTGATACAATTTTGAAAACGGCTGGGTGGACACAGAGATCTCACACCTTTGCCAGATTTTATAACAGGGACGTCATAGAGGATCGGACGTCTTTTGCGCTATCTATATTGAAATAAGAAAAATGATGTAGTCACGTGCTTCCTTAAGATTTTGCGTGACATATTTATATTTTGTATTCATATTTGTATTTCATTCAGTTTGAATATAGTTCGGTTGAGCTAAAGTTGGATGTTTTTTTCCATGACTTTGCAAAAGGGTTGCCGTATATGCCTTTAAACGGCTACATATGATAATCTCGGAAGAAGAGGCGCGAAATACAATTAGATGATTAAACGAACTTACCTGTAAGTGAAGTTCTATCATAATTGTATGAAGCGCCTCTTCTGGAAAGATTATTCCCGCCCATTGTTTTACACCCTTTATTCTACGAGTACGTAGAATCCCATTACGGCAAGACTTTAAAAAAAATGATCGTCGATATGAGAGGTGACGTGAGGCAGTGGCCAGCTTCCAATTTCTCTTACCTTTAAAGTGTGGCGCTATCGGTACACCGACAGGGATACTACATATGATAATCTCTTCAAAAGAGGCGCTTCATACAATTATGATAGAACTTCACTTACAGGTAAGTTTGTTTAATCATCTAATTATAATTAAGTATAAGGTCAGAAATGTTAGTAGCAAGTTTCCTGTTGTAGGAGGCATTAGGAGGTTTGTAAATTACATCCACCAACACACTGTCCTAAGGTGACGATACCTTGATGAGAAGGTACTCAGCCATAGGGTATTCAGCGAGAGGACCCACTCCCATCTGTACACCCCTTAAGCTGTCATGAATATAGAGGCAGACCCCACCCCCTCTTCTCTCATCTCTATCTCTGCGGAAAGTGTTTAATGATCAAGTGCTACGAGACTCGAAGGAATGTTAGGCGTAAGCCAGGACCCGGACATGGCTATCGTATGCTAGGAACAGTTCATAATGTGATGTTTAAATTCATGGTATTGGGCAGGTAAAGACTGAGCGTTAATGTGACAAATATTCAAATAAGTTTAAAAAGCCTTTCCGGAAAGCTAAAGTAACAGAGACTGATAATCAACAAAATCCATTTTACTTGATTACATTTGAAAACAGGGAATAAGGAACAGAAAAAAGTGAAACTTAGAAAAGCAATAAGCATCATAAAGCTCATGCTGTCTAAAAAATGTGCAAGAAAGGTCAATTTGCAGAGGCTGTTGAGGGCTGAATAAGCGTAGTGAAAAATACAAATATTGTTGATATTTAACTTCAGAAGGCACATTGTCCAGAATGGCGAGCATGCAGCAATATATAAAATATTACATACATTAACATATATAGAAGTAGCATAAGCGATAGAGTAGTACTAATGATCGACTAGAAAAAATCAAATACATCCTGGACTTAGAGTGTAGCTGCTATTATAGTCCTTCAATAAATTGGATGTTCGACAGGTGTATTCTTGGGTGTATTCTGCGAAAAATTCTGCAGAAAACAGTTTTGACAATTAAAGAACGGAGGATTTGCAGGCAGGAATATAACGTTTGCAGCATTAATGAAAAATTTCATCTGCTGGTGAATAAAACATTATTATATTAAGTAATTATATAAATTAAATTCAATCCAAGTCCAAAATAGATTAAATTTAGAAAATAGCTGAGACTTTACTATCGGGGCAGGAGCAATCAAGAAAATTGTTGACCAATGCTTGAATAGTAACTCTACAATAAATTTAATCGACAACATGATATGATAATACCAATGCATAAAACCGTAACATTCTCGTCATAATCGTAATAAAAAATACTTTCATTTAAAATTATGTTCATAGTATGTGCATCTGACGTTATGTCTGCCAAGACTTCATTTGGTTTATTCTTCCTAAAACAGCGTAATATAAAACAATGATGCATATAAGGAAAAAATCCTTTATTATTTTATCATGATATCTCAATTAATTTATGAATATCAGATTGGGCAAAAAAACTTACCTTAATCAATAAGATAGCCACCTGTATTTAAGCGATATCTCGTAGAATATTCATTAGCTAAACGGCGATCAGAAAGTGCTTCATCAATCAGCTTTCTCTATAACTAGAAAAAATGTGGGTCATTGGTACTCTTGTGTTTGCTTTAGTTGTTATCATCAATTCTATTGGTAAGTATACAATATTATCATAGTATATCATTTCAGGTAATTATTCAATAGCAACTTTATTGAATTGTATATTTATTTCTCGTTGAACATTGTTCGATTCAAAAGGTTTGTCTGCTAGCCATTGACAAAGGTGAGTTATTGATCACATAAAAGAGAAATATTGCATATGCCACTTTTTTAGTACCACTACAGCTGCCATTTTTGCAATGTCTCGTAAAAATTATACTGAGTTTTTTTAGTTCCGTCGATCAAACAGGTTTGCGGTATTGTTTCTTGTATTCGGGAACCATTTTCTCCTCAAATCTTTATTAAATAACTACAAGATTTAGTTACATAAAAAAAAATTTTCCTGATGTTTCAGTTTGTCCCGGTTTTCCGGCAGGTTATTATCCCCGAGACGAAACAGTACCTTCTGATTATAGGTTACTTATAACTACACCAGAAGAATATCCTGGTGCTCACGAACGAAACCGAGTGAATGGAAACCTTCATTTAATCGAAATGCCTTTCGGTGTATTTGCAAAGGGAGATATCATCGTTGGAGCGAATTGCAATGGTCATTTGCGCGAAATATTTAATTCTGAAGGAAATATCACTATACGAAATATAGCAACACGGACAACCGAGTTACTGACGTTGGAGCGTGCTCAGGAGTTAGGTCTATTACGATATTTGGTATCTAGAGCTAGAGCTATTGCACAAGCCCAGGCGCCACTGGATAGGTCTAACAGAACCTCAGACTAACGTAATACATGAAAAAGTTTGTCTACATTTCTCCTTTCACTTAATCAAAAGTCCAAGTAAATGCGAGCGCTTTTATCATAAATCCGTATGTAAGAAAGAAGAAATACTTCTCTGTCGAAATAACAAAGAAAAATGTACACGTGAGTAATAAAAATAAAAATATTAACAACAGAAAATTTTGTTTGTAATCCGAAGACAGATCAAAATTTTACAAATAATTTTAAGCATATAAAAAGTCAATGTATTATGATTCCTAATCTAATGGTAGTAATGAAAATGGTCAATTACCTGAGTTTAATATTTTAACCCAAATTCAGATGCGAAATTGTATTCAGTAATGAGAAAAATATACGACTGAATCCAATAAATATATGAAAACGTGTACTTGTATTAATTGATTTTTATTTATTTATACCCCACTGATTCGACTTCAATTTTTCTCAAGCATGCAGTTGTACTCGCGGTAATAAACATTTAAATAATGTATTTCTAATTGACAAATATGAATCAATTTCGCTTTTTCTCTTTTACCGCATAAAAAATTATTTTTATGATTGCTGCAAATAGTGACTAAATGACTAAAAGATTTATTCAGATAAAAAGTTTCTACTCAACGCTTTAGTTTTCCCTGGTCAAATTTTGTTTCAAATGAATTCTACTTCAAAGAGAAGAATGCTCTAGTTTTAATCCAAAAAACATTTTTAACTACTTATTATTTTGGTTCAAAACAAATTTTCCTGCACACTTCAAACATGAATAAATAAAAATTTCACATTTAAAGAACTACGAAAATAGAACTACTTATTATAAGGACTCTTGTATTCATATTTGGAACGAATAAGAATTTTGCTACGTATGCAATCAAAACGTATCTAAGTACACTATATGTGTGATGAAAAAAAGCAGTGATCAATATAGTGGAAACTCGTTCCTATTCCTTACATAAAAAAATCATTTCATGATTTCAAAAGCCGAAAATGTCAAAGGATATTGTTTTTTTTTAGCTGTATTGATTGGAGTGAAAATTTTATTTGACGAAACTCTGTGTGAAAAATATTATTCACACTATAAACAGTTATCTAATATTAGGTTTAAATCTTCTTCCATACATAATAAAATGGGTTTTTATAATATGAATGAGCGAATTGTGAGACTGTAGTTGTGATTTTGCAAATTTTATTCATTGGACCTTATCATACGTTTGCTTTTTGAATTACGGCTACACTTTGCAATAAGGAAGAAAATACAACTGCATTCAATAAATATCATAAAAATATGTTCTTTTATGGTTTGCTTTTTCTTAATTTATATTCCATTGATTCAACTGGAATTGTAAATCGATGAATTTTTTTAATTTCTCAGTTTCTCTTGTATCGCACTGAAAGTAACCTCTATGATTTACCCTGAATAAGAGCCTGTTAGGTGTATTTCCTTGACGGAAATGAAAAATTTTGTCCGATTTCAGAAATGGGTCCAAATTTTTTCTCATTTTTCATATTTGAAGCTTAAGCAAAGATAAAGTTGGATAAAAAAATATTTTTTCATTTTAAATTATGTTTATAATATGACAAGAGATCCTCTCCTAGCTGTTGTAACACCTTGTAGTTGGTGGGGAGGCTTGAGCGTTCTCCCAATCTGTCCTTTTTGACAAGCCAAACTGGTCAAAATCATAATTACAATTCTCGTCATAGTTCAAGCTTGTTAAAGAATCGTTAATATACAATGAGCATCATCTGCTAGTTATCGCAAGAGTTATAGAAGAAAGTCTTTATTAAATTTATAACTGTTCTAGCAACACTAAGAAACAAAAGTAGTTGAATGATCGCAACAGAAATTATAAAGTCTTAACTTCCAGAGATTCAAAGACTATCTGAAAGAATCAGAGGTTCTCTTAAAAAGTTTGATATTCATGTTTTCTTCAGAAATAGTAATAAATTAGAAAATTTTTCAGCAATAAAAAAGATAAAGATGCAAAAGAAAAGTTAGCTTAGTTCACATGAATAAATAATCAGATTGTAACGAACTTTACACTTAAGAAACCTGAATGAACGTAAACTTTCAAACTGAAAGGTGGCATATCTCTATCTATTACTAATGCCTCGTAGATTAATAACGCCCTTTTTTTAAATTCAAACTTCTTCACTCGCTCACTATACGCCTTACGTCTACGTATGCTATGTTCTGAACATAGCTTCTATTTTATCAATCAGCTATTTGTGAATTATGTCTGTTGTTAATTTATGCAAAATATGAATGTTTTGTTTGTTGATGTCTTTGTTTTAAGATGTAGTTTTTCCGTGAATTAAGCCTTCGTTTTTAATACAGAAGGTTAAACATGAAATTTTTATTCTACAAAAAAGCCTAGAATAAGAAACAAAGCCGTGTTGAAAAGTCGGATTGTATGGACACTTTTGTTTATTTATTAATAAAATGAGTGTTTGAATCTTGTATGCACGAATGACTAACCAAATTTTTCGTTTTCTCTCTTCTGAGAAGTTATCTACAAGGATTTATTTGGTTATTTTTCACCTGAGTGTTATACAACTAAATTGCGAAAAGAATCCTTATTATTCAAACATTTATAGAAATAAAAGCTGAACAAGAATATTTTAAAATTGAATACTGTTAATCTATCCCGAGTAGAAAAAATCATACTGGGATCTCATTAGGATTTTAAATAAGGTGCCCCTGAAGTAAGAAAATTTCAAAATGTACTGCTGAAATAAAAAATCAATGTATCAAGGAACTTAAGAATTCGTCCTGTTTAAACAAAAATCCTGAGTATAAAAATTTTGTTTGTACAAAAGTACCAGAAAAGTTCTATTCTATTATTGTATTTATAATTTTACAAGTGCTTATAGTATTTACGTTCCTAAAAATACTATTGAAATGGGGCTGAAGTTATCAACTATATGTCGCAACACGTATATATACGTGTGTATTGATATATATATCAATAATGAAACTTTGTCATAACACAGTATATCAGTACATAGACATTATGCTCACATTTAAAAGAAATATTCCAGCAACACAGATTTTTATTCATCTGATGTTATCTCTGCCAAAGCCTGATTTAGCTTAATCATCTTGAAACAGCGTAATGTAAAACAATGATAAATATAACCAAAGATTTTTTTATTATTTCATCATGATATCTCAAATAATTTATGGGTATCAGATAAGCTCAAAAGTTTCACCTTTATAAATAAGATAGTGACAAGTATGTAGGCAATATATTGTAGAATATTCATCAGCTTCATCTATAGGTTAAAAAAATGAGGGTCGTTGGTGCTCTGTTTTTTGCTTTAGCTGCTATCGTTAATTATATTGGTAAGTATATAATATTACCATAGTATATCATTTAAGGTAATTATTCAATTGCAACTTGATTGAAGTGTATATTTATTTCCTATTCCAAATTGTTCGGTTCGATAGGTTTGTCTATTAGCCATTTACAAAGGTGATTTATTTATTCATTTATTTATTTATTTATAAGTCAACAGGATCCTTAGCTTGAGTTACTAAAAATCACATATAACATAGCGAATTGGTCCTACATAAATCCTGGCAATTTCAGTTTTTGCCATATCACTGTATCAGAGTGAAAAAACACTTTCGACAACACAGACTAGAAATTGCAAAATTCAATGACCTTTTATAAAACGTGTATGAGAAATTTCGCATATGATACTTTTTTCGTACCACTAGAGCTACCATGTCTATTATCCCTCGCGAAAACTGTTCATCGATTATATTAATTATATTCATTGAAATCGGTTAAGAGTTTCTCTGTCAGTCCAATAAATATTAAATATCCGTAGTTCTGTCGACAAAATAAATTTGCGTTATCGTTTTTTGTACTTGGTACCAATTTTTTCCTCATATCTTTATTCCATAGCTACAAGATTTAGTTACATAAACACTTTTTCCCAATGTTTCAGTTTGCCCTGGTTTTCCGGCAGGTTATTATCCCCGAGACGAAACAATACCTCCTGAATATAGGACAGTTGTTGTTACACCAGAAGAATATCCTGGTGCTCACGTCCGAAACCGAGTGAATGAAAACCTTCATTTAATCGAAATGCCTTTCGGTGTATTTGCAAAGGGAGATATCATCGTTGGAAGGAATCGCAATGGTCGTTTGCGCCCAATATATAATTCTGAAGGGAAAGTAACTATACGAAATACAGCAACAAGGACAACCGAGTTATTTACGATGAAACGTGCTCAGGAGTTAGGTCTGCTGTCATATTTGGTAGCCAGAGCTAGAGATATAGCTAGAGCTAGGGCTAGTGTACAAGCTCAGGTGCCACTGGATGCGTCTAACAGCACCTCAGGTTAACGTAATAAATTTAAAAGGTTTTCTGCATTTTTCCTTTCACTTGATCAAAAGTACCAGAAAATGCGAGTGCTTTTATTATAAGTCCGCCTGCAAACAGTAAAAAATGCTTCTAAGGGGAAATAACAAAAAAGCATGTACATGTGAGTAATAAATAAAAATGATAATAATATAGAATTTCGTTTGTAGTACGACGGAAGTTTGAAACGTTAAGATGTAAAACCATATTTTTCCATGAGAAAAATATACAGCTGAATCCAATAAATATATGAAAGCGCGTGCTTGTATTTGTTTTTTCTTATTTGATTTATACCCTATTAATTAAACTGAAATTCTATTCAAGCATGGAGTTTTTCTCGCGGTAATACACATTCAAACAATGTAATTTTTATTGGAAAATATAAATCTATTCCGCTGTTTCTCTTGTACCGAATAGAAAACTATTTGCATGATTGCTGCAAATATTGATTAAATCACTACAAGATTTATTTAGATAGAAAGCTGTTACTTAATGTTTTAGTTTTCTCTGGTCAAATTTTGTTACAAATAATTTTTACATTGAAGAAAAATATCCTCTAGTTTTAATTTGAAAAATATATTTTTAGCTATTAATTATTTTTGATTAAAAGAAATTGCCCTTTACTCTTTAAACATGAATAAATAAAACCAGTACGTTTGAAGAACTACGGAAATGGAACGGCCCGCATAGCGACCAATAAACAGCCCTCCATTGGTGGGTTGGGTCCAAATTAGTCAACATAACCCCTTTCTCCCAATCTGTCCTTTTGACAAGCCAAACTGAGGTGGCGGCTGTGCCCCCTGCTCTTTCGGGAGCTGAGGGATTGAAGGATCCCTGAATGAGGCTATGGAGATGGAAGCGGTCAATGAGTCATACAAATAAAAAGAAAAGCACCGACTGGTCGCTGAAAAGAAAACTGAGGAGACTAGCGCAGCAGGCTAGAAGAGCGGCTGCGGGAGCTGGAACATCCCAACTACAACGCCGACAACCAGCACTAAGGCCCAGAAGAGAGCAAGGGGCTCAGAGGACACCCCACCGGGGGAAGGGGTTAAGCCTATTAAAAGGCACAAGCCAGCCCAGCGGCTGGTGAACAGGGAGTCGTCAGGGCTAGACTGACAGCTGCCCAGACGATTCAGCGGATTCGCTGCTCACTGCTGAGCTCGGAGGCGCTCCAAAGAATGACCCCATATCAGTGGCCGAAATTGGAGACCTCCTTCTGCAGGGGAGGGATCTTCGTATTTGTTGCAGCCGACCAAATGCAGCTAATATATTCTTTCCGGTATCGGTACCAACTGACTTCTTGCCGAAGTCTCTACGAGGCGAAATAGGTTTGGTCTCTTCTTGGACTACCTGCCATTGAAGACAAAATTTTGAATTAAATAAGCATCATGCAAGAGACGCCACCCTCGAAGGATTCTCCTGCTTCAATAAAAACTTGTGTCTACAAAACAATCAGAAGACAGAATTCGAATAGTTAGACGTGAGTCTTGGGATTTTTTGTTGTAATTAGTGTATGCAATTCTTGTCGCGACCCTCCACTTTATCGTAGCGACTTTTGAATTTACCTCACCATAAAGACCTTGCTGTGCGAAGAAAGTTTTTGTTCTGAATTTTTTATTGGGGGAGATTCCAATTTGTTTCTTATCATATGAGAGGTATTTTCCAATAAACTATAATCATTCAAGACACGCAATCATCTCTCCCTTGTGTAAATCCACAATTCCTTGATTTCGTGGTTATTTGGATTTAAACGCAAATATGTGATATGATTAAATTTAATTATCAAATGCTTAGAGCTAATTTTAATTTCCTACCAGTATTGAAACCAATTTATATTGTTGGCTACGATCTACAGATTAGAACAGAGTAAATGCAAGTTGAACGGATTTCTCTATGATAATCTATATCATTGAGATAGGTTTGAGTTTCCACAATACTATTACTAAAAATTAAGATAATTTTTAGTGAATTCAAGGTCTTTTTACAAAAATCAGCCAAATGCAGTGATAACTAGGTTAACAATATTAGTAAACACAAAACCGATCCCCGGTTAGAAAATTGATAAGGTTACAAGTCCTTACAAGTCTCCTTGTACGAATAACATGTACCCGGTCTTTTTACAGAAGGCTGGAGAGACCATCATAGGGCCGCTTGTGAGACTTTCTAGGGCTGAACTGACACTGAAATGTGTCCTGACGGCACGGAGAGGTGCGCGAGTAGTCTTCTTTCTGGAAACAGGCAGGCTCGGTGATACTTCACGCACATTCGCACAAACTTCCGTCCCATCAGTCTCACATCTTTTCTACTAAAAACAGTAGAAAGATTCGTGGATAGATGTTTCCGCGACTAGGTCTTATCGCGTAGACTGGTCACTCGACCGAAATGGCCCTAAGCGGAGCAGTACACCTAATCGAAGGACGACTTAAGTAGAAAGGCTTCGCGATTGAAGTGTTTATGGATATCGACGGAGCCTTCAACTACACCTCTGAACAGGAAATCAGGGCGGCCATGATCGCATATGGTGTGCCAACTGCAGTTTTGGATTGGACCTGTCACATGTTGGGCAACAGAAACCTAACAACGACTAAGGGTAATACCACTTTATGTGGAACTGTTGACTCGGAACGTCCGCAGTGAGGCGTTTTATTGCCCCTGTTGTGGTGTTTGGTACTGGATGAACTGCTTCATCCACTCACGAGTCAAGGCTACTAGGTTATAGCCTACGCGGACTATATATTGATCATCGTGCACAGCCGTCGTCTGGATGCGCTCTGTGGGGTAATACAGCAGGCACTGGAGATAGTGGATTCCTGGTGCAAGAAGACCGGATTATCGGTCAATCCGAGTTAGACGTACGCGGTTGTATTAACCAGATGGTACAAGTGGGGAACCACGAGTACACTGAAATTAGGAGGAGCATAACTAAAAATCAAAGAACTAGTTGAATATCTAGGAGTTATCGTAGATAAGAAACTGTTATGGAACGAGCAGCTGAAAGACAAGTGCAAAAAGCTATTAGCGACCCTATGAATCTGTAGCAGAGCCATATGGAAAAGCTAGGGCTTGGAACCAGGGACCCTTATATGGATCTATAAAGCGATCCTGCGACTCAAGCTAAACTATGCGGCGGTGGTCTGGTGGAGGAGGCACGAACTGTCCACTGTAAAGTCTCAACTGGAAAGAATCAGGGGACTGTTTCTAAGAGGCGTCACTGGTGCCTTGAAGTCGATACCTACGTTGACATTGAAAGCACTAACAAGGCCACTTCATTAGAGGCAGTTGCGACTTCCAACCGATATCGCGAGTAGGCCGACCCTGAGCTATCCAAGAAAGAAAATGGGTTCCCACACCACAGTCCTAAAATCTGAGATTATGGCCGTGCTCCAGTGTGCCTGCAAGGCACAGGAGTATGGCAATAAAAGAAAAATCCATATCTACTCAGACAGCAGGGCTGCTATAGTGGCCCTGAATGGAGGAACGACTATGTCGCTAATAGTATGGGACTACTTGGAGGCACTGAAAAATCTAGCGACGGAAAACCAAGTGACTCTACTTTGGATCCCTGTACACAGTGGCATCAAAGGCAATGAGATTTCGGGCAGGCTAGCAAAACTAGCAGCAAGAGATAACTTTACTGGTCCCAAACCAGTTGTAGGCATTTCCAGTAGGTTAGTCTCTGTAGAAGTCAATAATTGGCTGACTGAGGAACGTCAGAAGAAGTGGAGAATGGCCACTGGCTTCCGACAGGCCAAAAAACTCATGGGCCTAAATTTAAACTCTAACCGAACGAAGGAAATACTCAAGCTCTGGTGGAACAAAGTCAAGGTCCTAACAGAAATATTTATAGGACATGAAAACCTTGGCTATCACATACATAAGATAGGGCTTGCAGATAACTTCCTTTTTCGCCTGTGTGGAAAACAATCATGATACATCAATGCATATCCTTTGTCACTGCACTGAGATTGCGGGGAAAAGTCTAACACTCACGGGCAGTAACTGCATCATTAAATCAGACATATTGGCCAATAACGTTTCTGCGGTCCTCGCTGTATAACCGCTCTCTCGATTTCTCCAATATAGACTTTGCCAGAAGAGCAAGGGATTTAATATCCTCCTGGATCACTGAAAGTTGCCTGTTTACCTTCAGGGTTGTTCAGAAGTTGTCCTATTCAAGCAGGTGGTTCACATATGGTTGGGATATTGTGTTTGTTGCGATTTCTTCTTATTCGTTCTGTGATACTTTGGATGTAGGGTAGGATAGTGGTTGTTTTTTTCTCTCTTTCTTTAGTAGGTTGTGTTGACTTGGTGTTTTGAGTTCTTTTCTTATGGCTTCATCAATTGGTTGTTTGTGAAATCGTTCTGTGCTAGGATTTGTTTGACGTTTTGTAATTCCTTTTGTATGTTATCTTTATTTCGTATGAAGACAGCTTTGCATATAAGAGAGTTGATGACTGATTGCTTTTGAGATGGGTGGTGATGGATGGAGGCATAAATATATCTGTTTGTATCTGTGGGTTTTTCGTAAACTTTATGTCCTAATGTACTATTAGATCTTTTGTAAACTAGTGCATCCAAAAAAGGCAATTTTCCATTTTGTTCAATTTCCATGGTGAACTGGATATTTGTGTGTAACCAATTCATGAAGTCGGGAAACTTGTGTAGTTCATTCATGTCTCCAGATGACAAAAGTTTCGTCCACGTAATGTCACCAAAATTTCGGTTTGAGCTTCTGAAGTTTGTTCGTAGAATTGGTGATTGAGAGATAATTAAGTATTATTAAGACAGTGTTCTATCAAAGGTATGAGATCAACGGGGAAGTTTGCACATGATTTAATAATATCGATTGTATCAGAGATTGGTACTTTCGTAAAGAGGGATACTACGTGGAAACTCACTAGGATCTCTTAGGGTTGAATGTGAATCTGTTCTTTTTTTTTTTTTTTGATAAAGTCGAAAGAGTTTTGATCATGTGTGACAAAGTTTCCTGTGAAAGGATTCAGCTCTTTGGTGAGAAGCGCGCTGGGTTGTGAGTTGGTGAGTTTATTGCGCTGACGATCGCTCTGGGTGGAATGTTGTTTTTTTTTATTTTTGAGAGTCCGTAAAGTTTTGGAGAGATGGGATTAGTAGGTATTGATTTAAATATTCTTTTGCCTTTGTCTGCGGGTAATATTATGATGTCTTTATTTCGATCGAGTTCTTTAATTGCTGTTTTTTCTTATTTCGTTGAGTTTGAGTAGGGACGTTGTGCTTGGCGTAAGATGTTGGCCGTCTTACACTGTATGTAATTCGCTTTTTTGGGTAGAAGGATATATATTGTGGATTCCAAATTCTGATGATTTCTTCTTTCAGGATTTCGTAGGGAATTACTGCAAAATTATGTCCTTTAGATAAGGCTGAAATTATTCAATTGCTGAGAGGCTGGTTAAAGATGTTTTCACTGTGTTGTCAGCGGTGTGCCTTACTGGAAGTGATTTGTCAAATTTTATTTGTTTTTTTTTTCAGTGAAAAGATCTTTAATCCGTTGGGATTGGTCAAATGATATGCGGTCCAATGTAAACCAAATGTCAAATCTGAGGGTGTTTGATATGCAAAGGTGATGTTTTAATCGTTTTTGGAGGTAGTGTGCAAGACAAATTTGGTATGTTGTATTCTTTCTTTCAAGAGAAGTAAACTTGTTTAATGTAGAATTGATTTGCACTTAGATGTTCCCAAATAGTTTTCCAATTGTAAGAATTTTAGGACGATGTTGTGAGTAGCTTAGCTTGAGAAGACTTAAGCTTACTAAAAGTGTTAGTTTTAGTAAAAAAACTCATCCCGCAGAGTTCTTTATTATTAGATTTGATGCTTCCACGATGATTCATTATAATAAAAGGAGGTGTTTCGGGTTTCAATCGTGTGCAAAACTACGAATCATACCGACGGTGTTTGAGCAATAATCAGTCACTTAATTGCTAGTGGAGTGTATTGG
>CAKNYM010039906.1:30358-66392 GCA_932195095.1 Andricus curvator
TCTAACTCCCCACAATTTCAGATGACGGTGAAAAGCAGCCGAACAGATGGTTTGGGAACATTGCAGCTCAATTCTTCAGGACTAACCTGAAACTGAAGTTTCAGGTTATGTAGTTCTTATATATACTCTCTACGATACCTGTGATTGGACAGAACACAAAAGAGCATAAAAAGGCACCTTTCAGTGATCCTGGGGTATATGAAATCTCTTGCTCTTGTGGCAATTATATATTGGAGGAACCGGGAGAGCGGTGAGCTAACGCATAAAGGAACATGAGACTCAAGACAGGCAAAAACATTTCACACAATCAACACTAGCTGAACATCATGTCGATACAGGACATAGCATTTTATTTGACAAAACGTCCCTCATCGAAAAAATATGCAATATATTTCCAAGAAAACATAGAAAAGCAATCAAAATCTTAAAACACCCTAAAACCATCACTAGGGACAATGGATATAATACCAATCCGATTTGGCTTTCCGTCCTCCAAGGTTTAAAAAAAAGACTTGATTGGCCAATCAAGTTCGAGCAGTCCCCCCGGTGGGGCGCTCTGGCCAATCACAGACATCGTAGAGAGTATATGTAAGAACCACATAACCTGAAACTGAAGATTCAGGTTAGCCCTGAAGAAGTTTGCTGAAATGTACACCAAACGTCGTTAAAATTCGTAGTTTTGCATATGATTGAAATCCGAAACACCTCATTTAATTATATAAGATTTTTTTCTATTAATTGAATGTTTATCGTCGCATCAATTGCCAGGGTCATTAGCGACAGTACTGTCGGGTTAATTATATACTGTGAGGTATCTGTGGAGTAGTATACCAAGGGGCAGAAGACGTGTGAAGTTTAATTTAGATCAAGCTTTTTTCTCTACACATTCAAGTACCATATTTGATATTACTGGTGACAAAGTAAATCAAATCAAATATAGAACTTGAAGTTGTGAAGAAAAAAGCTTTGTCTAAATTAAATGTTGAACCGGTTTTTTATAAAATTTTCGTCGAAGATGTTTTGACTATAATCCTCACAGATAAAATTAATGAGTTTGTGAAAGCTTTTAATACTTTGGAAGATTCTATGCAATTGACTTAAATTTGCAAATAACAATATTTTGAAGTTTTTAGATTTATCTACCATTAAGACTTGAAATGAAGGTTTAATCGCAAATAAAGATAAAAAATCAACATCATCTGGTCAAAATCATAATTACAATTCTCGTCATAGTTTAAGCTTGTTGAAGAATCGTTAATATTCAATGAGCATCATCTGCTACTTATTGTAAGAGTTATAAAAGAAAGTGTTTATTAAATTTATAACTGTTCTAGCAACACTGAGAAACAAAAGTAGTCGAATGATCGCAACAGAAATGATAAATTCTTAACTTCCACACATTCAAAGACTATCTAAAAGAATCAGAGGTTCTCTTGAAAAGTTTAATAGTCATGGGTTTCTCAGAAATAGTAATAAATTAGCAAATTTTTCAGCAATAAATAAGATGAAGATGCAAAAGAAAACTTATCTTAGTTCACATGAATAAATAAACAGATTGTAACGAACGCTATACCTAAGAAACCTGGATGAACGTGAAACGTACATAAACTTCAAACTGAAAGGTGGTGTATCTCTATCTATCACTAGTGCTTTTCAAATTAGTAACGCGCATTTTAAATTCAAATTTCTTGACACGCTCACTAGACGCCTCACGTCTGCGTGTGCTATTTTCTGAACATAGCTTCTATTTTATCAATTAGCTACTTGTGAATTATGTCTGTCGTTAATTTATACAAAATATAAGTGTTGTGTTTGTAGATGTCTTCGTTTTAACATGTAGTTTTTCAGTGAATTAAACCTCCGTTTTCATTACAGAAGGTTAAACATCATCAAATTTTTATTATTCGAAATAAAAGCTGAACGGAAATATTTTCAAAATTGAATACTGTAAATCTGTCCTGAGTAGAAAAAATCATAGTGGAATCTCATTAGGATTCTAAATAAGGTCCTTCTAAAGTATGTAAGAAAATTTCCAAATGTACTGCTGAAATAAAAAATCAATGTATCAAGGAACTTAAAAATTCGTCCTGTTTGAAATAAATTTTGCGTGTAAAAATTTTGCTTGTACAAAAGTACCAGAAAAGTTCTATTATGTTCTTAAAAATACTATTGAAACGGGACTAAAGTTATCAACTATATGTCGCAACACGTATATATTAATAAAGAAACTTTGTCATAACACAGTATATCAGTACATAGAAATATGCTCACAATTCAAAGAAATATTTCAGCAAAACAGATTTATGTTCATCTGATGTTATCTCTGCCAAAGCATAATTTAGTTCAATCATCTCGAAACAGCGTAATGTAAAACAATGATAAATTTAACAAAAGATTTTTTTATTATTTCATCATGATATCTCAAATAATTTATGGATATCAGATAAGCTCAAAAGATTCACCTACATAAATGAGATAGTGACAAGTATGCAGGCAATATCTTATGGCACATACATTAGCTAAACCGCGATAACAAATTCTTCCATCAGTCAGCTTCATCTATAGCTAGAAGAAATGAGGGCCGCTGGTGCTCTGATCTTTGGTTTAGCTGCTATCGTTAATTATATTGGTACGTATATAATATTATCATAGTATATCATTTAAGGTAATTATTTAATTGCAACCTGATTGAAGTGTATATTTATTTACTATTCAAAATTGTTTGGTTTGATAGGTTTGTTAGTTAGCCATTGATAAAGGTGACTTATTTATTAATTTATAAGTCAACGGGATTCTTAGCTTCAGTTATTAAAAATCACATATCGCATAGCGAACTTTTTTCGTAGCACTAGAGCTACCACGTCTATTATCTCTCGCGAAAACTATTAATTGATCATATTCAATCCAATGAATATTAAATATCCGTAGTTCTGTCGACAATATAGATTTGCGTTATTGTTTCTTGTACTTGGTAGCCATTTTCTCCTCAAATCTTTATTCAATAACTACAAGATTTAATTACATAAAATTTTTTCCTAATGTTTCAGTTTGCCCTAGTTTTCCGGCAGGTTATTATCCCCGAGACGAAACAATACCTCCTGATTATAGGACAGTTGTTGTTACACCAGAAGAATATCCTGGTGCTCACTCTCGTGACCGAGTGAATGGAAACCTTCATTTAATCGAAATGCCTTTCGGTGTATTTGCAAAGGGAGATATCATCGTTGGAATGAATTGCAATGGTCATGTACGGCCAATATATAATTCTGAAAAGAAAGTAACTATACGAAATATAGAAACAAGGATGACCGAGGTGATTACGTTGGTACGTGCTCATGAGTTAGGTCTGATGTATATTTTGGTAGCTGAAGCTAAAGCTATGGCTAGAGCTAGAGCGAGTATAGAAGCTCAGGTGCCACTTGATGGCCCTAACAGCACCTCAGGCTGACGTAATAAATTTAAAAGGTTTTCTGCATTTTTCCTTTCACTTGATTAAAAGTACAAGAAAATGCGAGTGCTTTTATTATAAGTCCGCCTGCAAACGGTGAAAAATGCTTCTAAGAGGATATAACAAAAAAGCATGCACATGTGAGTAATAAAAATAAAAATGATAATAAAATAGAATTTCGTTTGTAGTCCGACGAAAGTTTGGAACGTTACAAATAATTTCAATTATATCAAAAATCCAATCTATAATGTTTATCAGTCTAATTGTAGTGATGCATAATGGTCAATTACTTGCGTTTAATATTTTGATATAAACTTCAGATGTAAAATTATATTTTTCCATGAGAAAAATATAAAACTGAATCCAATAAATATATGAAAGCGTGTGCTTGTATTTATTTTTTCTTATTTATTTATACCCCATTGATTCAACTAGAATTTTACTCAAGCATGGAGTTTTTCTCGCGGTAATACACATTTAAACAATGTTGTTTTTATTGGCAAATATGAATCTCTTTTGCTGTTTTCCTTGTACCGAACAGAAAATTATTTTAATGATTGCCGCAATCATTGATTAAATCAATACATGATTTATTCAGATAGAAAGCTTTTACTTAATGTTTTAGTTTTCCCTGGTCAAATTTTGTTTTAAATAATTTTCACATTGAAGCAAAATATGCTTTAGTTTTAATAAAAAAAACATTCTTAGCTATTAATTATTTTGGATTAAAAGAAATTGCCCTTTACTCTTTAAAAACGAATACATAAAAATTGTACGTTTGAAGAACTAACATACAAAAATAGAACTACTTATTATACGAGGCCTCGTATTTATATTTAAAACGAATAAAAATTTTAATACGTATGCAAATGAAACGTATCCAAGTACACTCTATGTGTAATGAAAAAATGAGTGATCAAGATAGTGGCAACTCGTTTCCATTTATTGCATACAAAAATCATTCTATAATTTCAAAAATTGAAAATGTCAAAATATATTGTTTTTTTAGCTAAATTAAATAAAGCAAAAATTTATTTTGACAAAACCCTGAGTGATAAATATTATTTACACTATAAAGTGTTATCTTATACATTATGTTTAAATCTTTATTCATACATAGTAAAAAAGTTTCTTATGATATGAATAAACCAATTGTGAGACTATAGTTGCGATTTTTCAAATTGTATTCCTTGGACTTTATTATACGATTGCTTATTAAGTCGCTCCTTTAATTTAAAACAAAATTGCTATTTGAAGAAAAAATCAAAATACGAGCTCTTAGGGACAATTCATAAATTAGGGAACCCATTCGAGAGGAAAGGGGGACAGCATATTATAAGATAATGGCAAAAATCTACGGGAAAAAGTTACAGGAGCGTTAAATAGGAGGCGAGAAGTGTAGACATTTAGAAAGCATTAGTAATAAATATTGATATGCCACCTTGCAGTTTGAAAGTTTACACAAATATGATATTAATTATTTTATTATATTATATATATTATTATTTATTTATTTACGATATTATTTTATATCTCAAATATAAAGTTTGTTACAATCTGTACACTCAATTATGTAAACTACATTACATAAGTTTTCTTTTGCTTCTTCATCTCTTTTATTGCTGAAACAACCACTTTGATTCTTAGTGCTATTAGGACAGTTATGAATTTCATGAAGTCTTTTTTTTATACCCCTTATTAATAAGTGGCAGAGGATGATCATTGAATATTAAAATTTCTTTGATAAATTCTAAATATGCTGAGAATTGTGATTATGATATTAAAGAGATGATGTTGGTTTTTTATACCAATTTGTGATTGAACGTTTATTTTCAGTTTTAATGATGGATACATCTAACAAATTAAAAATATTGCTATCCACAATTTCGAAAGTAAATTGTACAGTCTTCGATAATATTGAGAACTTCAACAAGCTCTTAATTTTATATGTGGGAATTATATTTATAACACCATAGACAAACCTTTTATTAAAAAGTGGTTTAAAATATAATTTAGATAAACCTTTTTTCTCTACAAATTCAAGTTCTATATTTGATATTATTAGTAACAAAGTTGATACCATCATATGTTGTATTTGAATTTGCAAAAAAAAAAGCTTTATCTGAATTAAATACAGAACCTGTTTTTTATCAAATTTTTGTCGATGATGTTTTTACTATAATTTCGACAGATGAAATTAATGAGTTTGTTGTTATTTTCAATAGTGTAGAAGACGCTATACAATATATTTTTAAAAAAGGAGACAATAATATTTCAAAGTTTTTAGATTTACCTACTATTAGAACTTAAAATAAAGATTTAATCACAAATTATTATAAATAATCAAAATTAGCTGGTCAATACCATAATTAACATTATCAGCATAGTTTAAATTTATTAAAGAATTTTCAATATTCAATGATCATCATCTGTTACTTATTGTGAGTTTTATAGAAAAAAGAGTTTATGGAATTCATTACTGTTCTAACAACACTAAGAAACAAAGGTAGTTGAATGATCAGAATAGAAATAATAACGTCTTAACAACGTTCTAACAACACTAACGTTCTAACAACACTAACGTTCTAACAACACTAACGTTCTAACAACACTAAGAAACAAAGGTAGTTGAATGATCAGAATAGAAATAATAACGTCTTAACGCTTCCATACATTCAAGGAATATCTGAAAAAATTAGAGTTTCTCTTTACAAGTTTCATATTATTGTTTTTTTTTTGTGACAGTTACTCGTCGGTTACGGACGTGTCTATTCGCTCCGCTTCAGTTTTCCGAGATTCCTTGAGTATCTCAGTTTTTTCTGTGCTTAAAGTTGGTATGTCGTAAAAGTGCTTGTGGGCGGTTTGTTTGGTGACTTTCAACTTTGTTTTAATTCGTTTGATTGTTTCTAATCGGTGCAAACTTTTATTTCTGTTACGTTTCATTTATGTTACCATGGGAGCGTGTCCGGAGTGCAACGTAGTGATTTCGAGAGGTGCTCCTGAGATTCTAGCCTGTGCGAAGAGTGGCGATCACATCCACTTGACCTGTGCTAATGTTGGCATCGCAAAAAAGACTTTTGATAAACTTAAAAAAGGGCAGATTGATTATGTCTGCCAGGGATGTAATTTTTTGACTAATAGTGCCACCTCTGCGGCAGTGAATACCCACCCTGGTACTAATAATGAGATCAGTAATTCTCGAGACGTCGGAAATGAAAATCCCGTACCCTTTACTCCCACTCCTGTTAATTCACCTGTTCTACTACTACTAGGCCTACTAGGCCTCGTTGAACTCTAAAATCCGAGTGGTCAAGATCTACGAGATAAAATGATCGAGAGACGTAAAATCAAAAGAGATTTTTCTACATCAAAAACACTTGGCTCCTGATAACAATTTCTCCCCTACAGATCTTTCAGCAGTCTTCACCACGAAATCCACACCCCCTACCAACAGCACTGCTTCCCCGTCCGCCGTTTCGTGTACCTTTGATGATACTAAATTATTCGTTTCTAACATATCGCAAGAAATCCTAATTGAAAAACTCTTAGATGTAAAATCAAATGCTCAAGGTTCTGATAGTATTTCAATTAAAATGATTCGCTTAGCTTTACCAGTCATTGATCCTATTCTCTTGCATATGTATAATGCATCTCTACAGGTGGGAATATTTCCTGATACCTGCAAAGAGGCGATTATTTGCCCTGTCCCTAGAATATCTGAATCTACCTCTCCCAAAGATTTCCGCCCGATATCCATCCTCTGTGCATTGTCTAAACCTTCCGAACGCATTGCCAATCAATCAGCAACTTATTGCAAATATTGAAACTAACAATTTGATGGACCCAACGAAATCTGGGTTTCGTGCCAGGCATAGTACACTTAAAGCTACACTTAAAGTAACTTCTGACCTGAGACTGGCAATTGATAGAAGGAAAATAACGGTTGTTGTTCTTTTTGACTTTTCTAAGGCGTTTGATAATTTAACCATAATTTAGTATTGACTAGGCTCTAATCAGATAACATCTCAAATATGGCTGTTAAATGATTTGAATCTTTTCTCAGAAATCGTTCTGAAAGAGTACAAATCAGCAATGGAGAGCGTTTTGATTGTGGGGAGGTTAAGAGTGGTGTCCCTCAAAGTTCCACGCTTGCACCAACTCGTTTAATATTTATAAATTTAATCACTTCCTACTCCAACGCGTATTCTCCTAATTATTAGAAGCCTCATCCTTGCTTACTTAGACTACAGCTGTGTTGAATATGACGAAATTACTGATGAGCTGAATGCCAAGCTTGGACGTACGCTTAATGCTTGCATTCGGTTCATCTATAACATCCCAAAAAGTGAGCATATTACCCAGTATAGAGAGAAAGCAGGACTTCTTAACGTTGCCAAAGGGAGACAATTTTTTATAAACAACTTGCAATATAGCCTATTCAGTAATGAAGCTCCGGACTATCTTCTTAATCTCTTCTATTTTATTGACAATGATCAAACGACACATTTCAAACTGCGTGAAAGGAAAACAGTATTCAAAGATAAAACAAACCGCACGTGTAAAATGCAAAGATTTTTCATTATTCGTGGTGCTCGTCTTTGGAACAAACTACCGTTAACAATTAGAAATGCACCTTCACAATATCACTTTAAGAAACCTCCTATTTGGTTACTTATTTGAAATTTCAAATCAACTTCAAATCCTGAATAAGCGCAAAACGTGAATTTTTAAAGCGACCGACAGGTTGAATGTCAACATTAATAACCAATTCTTCCTTAATTAATAACATGCTTTTTTCAATTCGAGCTTATGAGCGCGCTCACTAAACGCCTCAAGTCTTCCGTTCAATATTTTCTGTGTTGTGTTTTCCTATTCACTTTATGCGTATTCCATGCCCTAAACATAGCTTCTATTTCATGAATCAGCTTTTTGATGATTAGGTTTGCTGTTAATTAATACAGAATCCAAATGTTTTGTTTTTTGATGTCTTCTTTCCAACATGTAATTCTTCAGTAAGATAAACCTACGGTTTTTATACGGGAGGTTTAATATCATCAAATTTTGATTCTACTTAACAGCCTCGAATAAGTCACAAAGCCGTGTCGTAAGAGAAAACAGCGTGATGTAAAACAATGGTAGATATAACGGAATAATTTTTTATCATTTCGTCCTGATATCTCAAATAATGTGTGAATATCATATAAGCGAAAAAGATTAACCTTCATGCCTCTGGGAGTTAAATCAACATTCCTAGAGAATTAAATGATGTGGTTGGCCGACAAAATGATTTTTTAAATTCAAAAGTGAGGTCATTATATGGTTTAAAAATAACTGCATGCATTACGTAAAACAATCCTCACCCTGGATTTTGACCCACGTGAAATTCAGTTGTGCCAAATGGCATATTAATTTATGACCTTTAGCGGCAAGCGCAATTTTGCATGACGTATGTTTGCAGGGTTGAAATAAAAAGAATTGATAAGATAAACGACCAGTATCGACGCAATAGCTTGTAGAATATTTATTTTCTAGATCGCGATCACAAATTTTTCCTTCAATCAGCTTGCTGTAGCTGTTTTACTTAATTATATTGGTTGGTATATAATATTATGATAATATATCATTTTTAGGAATGTAATTTGTTTCCTATTCAAAATGTTTCGGTTCGCTAGGTTTGTCTGTTACTTATTAACAAAGCGAATTATTTATTGATAAATAAACAGGTAAAGAATGTAAATCTAAATAATCTGAACTAAAGTTCTAAACACTTATTCAAAATCGCATTCATTTATCTCGGCCGCGATACTCCCTAGTTGGAAGTATTGAAAGTATTTGGAAAAATAATTTTGACGGAACACAGTAGAAATTTCAGATCTAGTGAAACCTCCATAGGAAAAGAAACATCCACTTGGTGAAAAGTGTCATTTTTTTCTTGATAAAAAAACCTCTCTTTATGAGAAGAATAAATTGAATTCGTTTCTGTCAGGAAACAAAGGGCTCATGAAGTGAGCACAAATAAATGTATCCACAGTTAATACACCCATTGTATTTCATAGGTGTGCTAAATTTATATTGCAGTATTATAAAAAATTGTGAAAAGATTAGTATCAAAAAGTTATATAACTTTTATTGCCCACTCCGCCGGTAAAGATAAACACGATTGTGTATGATTTATAATTTTGATATCAATCTTTAGATATTAAGCAGTAAAATCTAGATATTTACATTTTGATTATACGGCTTCAATCTAGAGATTACTTAAGCAAATTTTAAAAACTAAGATCATAAGTGGTAGTAACCATCTTTCTCAGTGTACTTCATATCGATATTCTTAAAGTTCTGCGACGCGTCTTACCAAAATTTTTATTTTTTCTACTGCTATATTGTATATTCAAAGATCGCGAATAGTACGTATTTGCAATATCTTGCAGACTAGTCATCAGTTAAACTGTGATCATAAATTTCTCCGTGAATCAGTTTTCCTTAGCTGGAGAAAATGAGGGTCGTTGGTATCCTGGTCTTCACATTATCAGTTCTCGTTTATTCCATTGGTAAATATATATAATGTTATAATTTATGATGTATTCGAAAGTGTTTTATTTTGATTGATTGCTAAATAATTCAAGCTTAAATAAATATAACTGAAACAAATATACAGTTACACAAGTTAGAAACACCAGATATTTTCGATGAAAAATAAATTAATGAAATTATTCTTTTTGCTGTTCTGTTTTGATTAATTTCACTCACTACTTTACTCAAAAACAGTAAGAATGTACTAGAAGGAGAATAAACTGAACAAACGGAAAAGCCAAAACTAGTATAGAAGTGAAACTAATCAAAACGGATGAACCAAAATGACCATCATACCCATCCAACCCACGAAAAGCAGCCAACCAACTCAAACGAACCAACCCAAACCAACCAACAGAAACTGATCAAAATCAACCCAAACCAACTAAACGAAACCAACTAAAACAAAATAACGAACCCAAAACAACCTACCCAAATTTACTCAATACAAATTAACCAACTTGAAGCAACCGACCCAAACCAGTCAACCCAAAACCACCAAAACAAACCAACCAATCCTAACCAACAGACACCATTCAATCTAAACCAACCAATCAAAAACAAACAACTCAAACCAGCCAACCCAAAAAAAGCAACCAAAACTTACCAACCCATACGAACGAACCTAAATAAACCAAACTAAGCAAAACAACCCAAACAAACTAATCCGAAAGAACCATCCCGAACGAACTAACCCAAACCAACTATCCCAATATGTATTGGCAACAAACTTCTCATATCTTGCCTTCATTGGCTGGATGTGGACTATATCCTGCTCATATCTTGCCTTGAAGTGATGAATATTAGCGACAGCTTGCTCATATCTTGTCTTCGTTGGCTGGATATTAACAACAACTTGCCTTCCTTTACTGAATATTCATTTCCTGCCTATATCTTATCTTAATTAGTCTTAATTAGTCATGACTTACTTAGCATATCCCCCTCAGAGCGCGATAACTGTTTTAGGTAAAATTTCTTTCTCTGATCTTCTTTTTTCAAGATATTGACCTAGGTTTCTTAAAATGGTTCGAAGTTTAACCCTCTGAAACTTGAAAAGTATCCATTTTCGGACTTCATCCCCATCGACTTTTTCAATCGGGACGATGAGAACGACATTTTTACAAAGTTTGATCAAAATCCGCAGGGATACATTTCATGTACAATTTGTGTCTAGTCCTTTGTAACTGAATTTTTGATAATTTTTCATAAAATTACGAACTTGTAACGGAGTTTACGTAATGTCAACTTTAATTACAAAATAAAATTGCGTTATTTTCCGTTACATGTAACGGCATGAAACTTCAGTTAATTGAAACGTTAAACTTTTTTGATACCAGTTTCGGAATTTACAGACACAATGTAGCAGAAAATTCAGTATTGGTTATTAAAACTGAAAATTACAAAGACTGTGACTGAATTTTCCCAAATTTACAATAATTTTCCGGAATTCACCCGGATAACATTGATTCTTGAAATTAGTAAATTCTCGAAACTCCAAGTTATCGAAGTGTAAAATTTCCAAAAAAGTTATATTTAGTATTTTTTCATCGATTAAAATAATGTTCCTTTTTTAGGTATACGTGCATGGTTTATTATTTTGAAGATCTCTTTTAAATTTAAATTTATGCAGCCTGCAGTGGGCACGATATCGAATGAAATATTATTCTAACAGATATAAAATATATTGAATTTAAATATTGCTCTTTTGTCAGGAATTTCAAATTTTCGGGAATTAGGGTCTCATTCACACATTCCCACTATTCTTCCCTCGGTTTGCCTCTGGGTATGCTACGTTTACATGCCCAAAACGTCTCAACAAATTTCTTTTACTTTTGTCAAACAGTGTTTCCTCTACACCACATTTTTTGAGAAACCGCGTTAATTTTACTCTTATCCTTTTCTTGTTAAGACCATGTCTCTCTACCGGACAGCACAGTGAGTGCAAGTACAGAGTTATATATTGCAATTTTAGCTTTATTTGTTATATTTTCACTTGATTAAATTAATAAAAGATTTATTGACATGAAATACTTTTTTCCAATCTTTCAGTTTGTCCTGGTTATAGACTTGATTTCAAACGTCCAGTCCCACCTTTTGATTTGAGGCCAGCGATAGTTGAACCAGAAGATTATCCTGAGGCTCATATCAGGCTTACAGATAATGGCACCCTGACAAAAGTCACAGGTTTTTTGGCTGTATTTGAAAAAGGCAATATCATCGTTGGAGTGAATAGAAATGATCGTCTTCGCGAAATATGCAATTCTAATGACAGGGTAATTATACGAAATAAAGCAACCCGGACGACTTACTTATTGACGCCTGAACTTGCTAGGGAGTATGATCTATTACCATATTTGTCAGATGGAGCTAGAGAACAAGTTCTTGAACAACTGGGTGAATCCAGCAGCTCCTGAGTCCAACGTAATATCGAGCAGAAGGTTTTGATGCCGGGAATGGGTGTAGGACACTCAATGATATTGAGTGTCTACATCCAAACTCGACTGTCGGCAACTAGCTGCACTCTGGAAAAGTTTTCTGCATTTTTCCTCTTACCTTATCAAAAGTTTAAAAAGTTTAAAAAAAGACAAAAAGTGTAAAAAATAATAATTTTGAATAGTACGACAACTTGAAAATAGTGTAGTTAAAATGAAGAAAAGGTAGTAAAAGAGACGAAAAATACGTACTATGCCTATAAGTTTAAAAATTTAAGTTTTCAAAAATAATGTACTTTTCCTTTCATTTTTTGTATGGATCTTGGTCTTGAAAATACAGTTTTATATTTTACTAAGTATTTTGAAACTAATTTTTTAAAATTAATCTTTAAATAGCGTTTTATCAAACAACATGAGTAATAATGTAATAAGTCTTTATTATTTTATATCAGAAGATTTGAAATAATTTATGGGCATAAGGTCTGACGACTGTGTCGACCTTCATGTTTCTGCGAGTTCAATCAACATTTCTAGAAAACTAAATTCTGTAGCTTGGCGTTAAAATATTTATTCTTTGATTAAAACAGGATTTTATATGCTTGAAAAAGCCTTCAGGATTGCGTGAAACGATTCACACTGGGGATTTTGGCCCAAGTGGCATTTCGATGCCACTTTTAGCTTATCAAGAAAAATTGAGAATATGTTTATTAGAGCTCATATTGCTGTAATATAAATTTTTTTTCAAATTTCGAATACGACAGTAACTCTAATGTGTGAAACAAAAATGAGCAAGAATGGCCCAAAATGGCCCCTGTTTAATTAATGACGTTGAATAATGTAATCCTACAATAAAATGAATGTCTACATCAGTTCAAGGATACCATCTTAATACAAAATTTGAAAATAATAATATATAATCATTTATTATAAAATATACTTTTAATCTTTTTTGTTCTTTATTATTTTCTGGTTTCCTTTCAATATATCGCATACTCCTCCGCGAGACATTTACTAATGGCTTCCTTCACCAATGTGTACGAGATAACGCAGTGGGGTTCCTGGTCAATCAGGGCTGTGTAGCTTCCGTCTTAGCTGGTACATCTGCTTTCTCATTACCTTCAATATCTTCATTGCCGGGCACCCAGCTCAGACTGATCGAGTTTTTTACTGGAAATCTTAAGAAGATCTTAAAAGCAACTCCAGACTAGTCTGGATATAAACTCTTTAGATGTAAGAGCCTTAAGTGCTGTTCGACTGTCTGAACAAATGCAAATGCGCTGGGCTTAATAAGCTCGGTTACAAGAAATAAAAATAGGATAAAGGATAAGGAAGTGTTCATCGATCACGATTTGACGAGAAAGGAAAGGGATGTACAGAGAATGCTGTACGACAGGGCTAGGAGGGAGAGGAGTGAAGGGAGATCGGCGAAGGTAGGATATCGGAAAATAAAAATAGACGAGAAAATGTGGGTGTGGGACGAGGAGAAAGAGGTGTTGAAGGAAGTGCAGGGGAATTTGTTTCGTAGGAAGTAGGGGGGCGGGGGTAATGCAGGGTAGAGGAGTTGTGAAGGTGCTTTACTGGAACGTAGCAGGGGTAAAGAAGAAGGATGAGGAGTTCTGGAGGTATATCCAGGAATTTGATGTGGTAGGACTGGTAGAGACGTGGGTGGAAAGAAAGGAATGGGATAGAATAGAGCCAAAGCTGCCAAGGGGGTATAGGTGGAGACTCCAGGAGGCAGTCAGAGTGAAGAAGAAAGGAAGGGCTAGTGGGGGAATTATAACGGGGATTAGAGATGGATTAGAGGAAGAAGCTCACGGAGAGGTAGAGGGGGAGGGAGTGCAAATGAGGAAAGTAAAGATAGGAGGGGGAATGTGTAAGTTTGTGACAGTGTACAATAAGGATGGGATGGAAAGAATTAAAGAAAGGGTGGAAGACCTGTTAGGTGAAAGAGAAGAGGGTATGGTTGTACTGGGTGGGGACTTTAACGCGAGGATGGGGAGGGAAGGGGGCCTTTACAGGGAAGGGGAGAGCTTCGAAAGGAACTCAAAGGATAGGTTAATAAATAAGGAGGGGGAGATTCTAAGGGACTGGATGGAGGATAGAGGCTGGGCGGTGGCAAATGGTATGGCAACTGGGGACGAAGAGGGAGAATACACATACGTAGGTAAGGTGGGGGTATCGGTAATAGATTATGTAGTTATGAATATGCAAGGGTGGGAGGAGATGGAGAGATTCGCAGTAGAAGGGAGGGTAGAATCAGACCATCAGCCATTAGGGTTGTGGATAAGGGGTGAGAACGGTGGAAGGCAAGGTGGGGAAGAAGTGTCGACGGGGGAGAGGGTTAGCTGGACGAGGGAGGCGATAGAGAAATATAAGGAGCAGTTAGGGAACGTACGCTTCGAAGGGGAGACGGTGGAAGAGATATGGGAGGATTTAAAAGAGAAAGTGAAAGGGTGCGTGCAAAAGAAGGTATTCAAAAAGAAGAAGAAAGGAATGGTGAAGCCGTGGTGGGATAGGGAATGTAAAAAGATGAAAAGGAAGGTGAAGAGGAAGTACAAGAAGTGGAAAGAGGGTACTGCGAAAAGGGAGGAGTACGTAGAAATGAGGAAGGGGTTTAGATTGATGTGTAAGAAGAAAGAACAGGAAAAGGAGAAAGAGCTGGAGGAGGAGTTAGGAAATGTTAAGACAGAAGGGGACGTCTGGAAGATAATAAATAGGTTTAGGAAGCGTAGAGTAGGGATAAGCGACAAGATAGGGAGTGAGGAGTGGAGGGAGTTTTTTAAAGAATCATTTCAGGGCTCAGATTCAAGGAAGAGAGATGATGGTAGTAGAAGAACGGGGGAGGCAGAGATGGAGGAGTTGAATGACGAGGAGATAGAGAAACAGATAAGGAAGTTAAAAAGGTCAAAATCAGCAGGGCTGGATGGGCTAGAGAACGAAGCATGGCTGTTTAGTACACAAGAGGTTAGGGAGAGGCTGAAGGAGGTAGTGAAGAAAGTATGGAGGGGGGAGGGATTCCCACGAGGGTGGAGAGAAGGATTAATAGTGCCTCTGTATAAGAAAGGAGAGAGGGATAGGCAGGAAAATTATAGGGGGATTACGCTAATGAATACGGCGTATAAAGTATACGCGATGGTAGTAGCGGAGAGGCTGCGGAAGGATGTCGAGGGGAAAGGAATATTGCCAGAGACGCAGGCGGGCTTTAGGGCAGGTAGGAGTACTATCGACAATATCTACGTTCTACAGCACGTTGTGGATAGAGAATTAGCGAAGAAGGGATCGAGAGTGTACGCGTTTTTTGTGGATCTAAAAGGCGCGTTTCCGTCGGTGGATAGGGGGAGGTTGTGGGAGGCGATGCAGGAGAGGGGAGTGGAGAGAGGCCTGATCGAGAGGGTAAGGGAGATATATGAAGAAACCAAAGATAAGGTAAGAGGAGGACAGGGGATTTCGGAGGGATTCTGGATGGATAAGGGGTTAAGACAAGGGTGTCCGCTTAGCCCGACGCTTTTTGCGATTTTAATTGCGGATATGGAAAGTAAGCTGGAGGCCGGAGTGGTAGGAGGAGTCAGGATAGGAGGGGTTAGAATTTGGTCGCTAGCGTATGCAGATGACATAGTGTTGTTGGCAAAAAGCGAGGAGGCCTTAAAGGAAATGATGAAGAGGTTGAGAAAATACCTGGATAAGAATAGGTTAGAACTGAATGCGGAAAAGTCCAAGGTTATGGTTTTCAGAAAAGGAGGTGGAAGGGATAAGGAAGGGGAGTGGAAGTGGAAGGGAAAGGCGGTGCAGGCGGTGAAAGAGTTTGTGTACCTGGGCTTCTTGTTTCGGAGGAATGGCGGAGTGGGTGGTCACATAAAAGAGAGAGTGAGGAGGGCAAATGTGGTGATGAGGCAGGTGTGGGGGTTGGGAAAGAAGTTATTCGCGGATGATTTTGGGAGGAGAATGAAATTGTTTGACTCACTAGTGATGAGTGTACTATTGTATGGAGTAGAGGTGTGGGGGTGGAAGGAAAGCGAAGAGGTAAATAGGATACAGGAGAGGTATGTAAAGTGGACACTGGGGTTGGCAAGGAACACGCCTAATTATATTGTCAGGAGGGAGACGGGGAGAACGAGTGTAGGGATTCTAGCGGGGAGTCGAGCGTGTAAATATGAGGAGAAATTTTTGGAAGAGGGGGGAAGTAAGCTGGTTAGGGAGTGTTGGTGGGAGAAGGAGAACAGGAGAGGGGGTGGGAAGATGGAGGTTGAAAGAGAAAGGTATTTTAGAACGAATGGACTGCATATTGATGAATTGAGAAGGATGCATGAGGAAGGAAGGAAGGTATATGAGTTGGTTAAGAAAAACAGCATGGAGAGAGAGAAGACAGCAGGGGAAGAAAGAATAAGAGAGACAAGGTTTAATGGGAACTACGTGTGGATTATGCCAAGGGCGAGAGCGCAATATTTGTGTGAGAAAGGAGAGAAAGGAAGTCAGGAGCTTATAGCGAGGATGAGATGTGGGTGCATGGAGGGTTTCAATAGGTTTTGGCTCGATAGGGAAAAGAGGATGTGTGAACTATGTGGGAAGGGGGAGGCAAGAGTGGAGCACTGGTTGGAGGAGTGCGTGGAGGTGGAAAGGAGTGGGATAAGCATGGAGGTATTGATGCATGAAAGGGGGGACAAAAGGGCAGTAGCATGGGTGAAGGGAGTATTGGATAAGATGGAGAAGAAGAGAAGGAAGGAGGAAGAGGAATGGAGAAGGAAAGATTGTAAATAGAGGAGGAAGTAAATATAAGTAATTGTAAATATTGTAAATAGTAGATAAGTATTAGGTATTAGTCGCGGAGGCAGAGTATGGTAATGCGAGGCAAGCAAGAAAGTAGGGACATGCGAGCGAGGCGAGGCGAAGCGAGGAAGGCAATGCGATAAGAGCGAGCGGCGTTAGATATAAGGTGTGGAAGGATGTTAGTTTTAAGGCTTAGTTGTAAGAAAATTCTGTAAAAAAAATGGAAGTGTAAGCAAGTCAATTTTTTAAGGCCAGCAGGCTAAAAAATAAACGTTTATCTATCTAATAAGCTCGGTTACAAATTTTTTCCAGGCAAGTTTTAATAGCTATTATTTTGGCCTTCTTCCCACAGATTCCAGCCCCTGTTCTCAAGGAGTCCTTACCAAACGAGACCTCCAAGTTTAAATAATACTTTCTTTCTTAATCATGCTGCTCTTCCCTTTTTGGGAAAATGAACTTGAAGGATTTCATGAAGGATAATTTCCTCAACATAACATCAGTTTGCATAGCGAGAATATTATCCTTGCATAACATGCGTTTCCTGATCCAGTCATCACGTTGGCGTCTATGGCCACTTTCAGGTAATTTTCAAGGGCCTGGCTATAGGAAACTGTTGGACCTTTCAGCCGCATCTTCTTCTAATCCCTGACTCAATTCAGAGTGCTGCTATCTGATTGATTTAATAATTGACGTCTCAACCTCTTCCTAGCAGCTCGCAAGAATTTTGCTCGTCGCGGTTTCACCGTTTGGTTTGACCTCCCGGCATCAGCATCGCATGTAGGTCCAACTAAGTCCATACCTACCGCTACACCAGAGTTACTCCCATATGATTCTCCAGTTAAAAATTCCGAAATATGCTCTAAGGCTCCTTTGGTAATTTGCATCTTCACAGGAGGAGATGCTTTTTTTCTGAGGAGTCATGGTCGACTCTGCTTGGGTGTTTTGTTTCCACAAGTAGCTAGGGGAATATTCATTCAATCTCTACAGAGCCCCGCTTGTAGAGAAAAGGCGATTTTACTCTGAGAGGTCGCCCGGTATTCCAGGGACACCGTATATGTCACCATACACTGGTGACATTTGACCCTCAACATGGTAACTCACGTCTTGGCTTAGGGAGCTGTTTTGGAAATCAAGAGCCACCCGATTCTTGCTGCTCAGTTGAATTCAGGCTGGATCGTCGCTACCTGCTGGAGTTCTTAGGCCTCCTTACCGTCGCCAGGACCGAACTCGCCTTCTCCTTAGGCAGGGTAAATTAATACCCTACCGTAAGGACTAGTCGAGTTCATATGTCCCATAGAAGAGGACCGAGATATCTAATACAACTCCAAAAAATGTGTTGCCGATGTAACATTTTCATTACATACATTTAAAAAAATGCATGCCAATATGTCAATCCTATCCAGAGTTATGTTGGAACATTGAGGTAAAAAAATTCTACATGCATATAAGTCTTCTTTTATTCTGCACACACTGAATCTGCTGGAATTAATTTAAAATGCAAGAGAATGATCGAATGATGCAAGCATTATGTTCCTTCATATTGATACATATTTTCTAATTAATTGAATTAAGCTGCAGCATTTTTGATACCTCAGGATTGACTGTGCGTGTATTCGACTGAAAGTAAATTAAAACATTAAAGTTAAAAATGATATGATTTTTATCTCACTTCTCCCACTCACTAATGGTCGCAGTTTTTCTGAAGTGACAATTTCTCGGTTCAAACTCGCTTCAAACTCGCTTCAAACTATAACAAGGAAGAATCATCCGAAGCACTTTCATTGATCAAAAGTGAGTCCGATAGCGAACCTCGAACGCAGCAGCTTCGCAAGGAAGATCACGACGTACAATCAAGAAATAAGTGGCAATGATTCATATCCTTTGTATTTCAAGATCTCCGAAGCGAAAAAAGCATGTTATCCAGGAAACGGTGAGCATATAGAAACATCGCATTCAGGAGCGCGTGTCCATTTCATAAGTTTATTGGGTCATACAGCTAAGAGAATCTTGTTACAAATGAAAGAAGATGTTTTCGCTAATATTTTTGGTGAAAAACTGGTGCTCTTTGAGAAGTGGTTTACGGACGGTACTTCTGCGCATAAGATGACACAGTGAAAGTGGCCGAAGAAGAGTGATAATATGAATGCGAAGGATGAATCACACAACAGTGATTCTGAGAGTGAAGGAAACCTGAGCTATGACAAGAGTCTTTTCCTGTTTGATTTCCTTTGTCCCTCTAAAATTAAAAGCAGATGGCGATATTGTTTGGACAAACAAAACACCTTCATCTGTCAATTTCTGTAGAACAATTGAATTTAATTTCCTTAAAGTAACTGATTCTCTTGTAAAGAAAGAGTACAGCTATCACATAAAGCTGCTGGACAAAGTTTGCACCTATTCCATTGATGTCAGTGGAATGAGTTTGGATATCAGCTTTAACTTGAACTGTACTATGATTGATGGAAAGGCGTGTAATATTTTTACTGGACAAAAAGCATCTTCTCGTTGCAATATTTGTGGAGTCGGATCAAAACATGTTAACAACTTACAATATGTAGCTGAAATTTCATGCAGTGAGGCACACTACAATTTTGGTCGCTCGACGTTGCATGCCTGGATTCGCGTTCTGGAATATTTGTAAATGTATCCTACAAGATGGATTTTAAAAAGTTTCCCGCAAGAAAAAGGAAGGGCAGGAAATCAAAAAATCAAGAAAGGAACGTATTCAGATACAATTGAGATCCAAACTGAGTTTAGCAGTTGATGTGGTGAAGCAGGTTTATGGGACAACAATAACCGGTTTGGATCAAGATCTGATTACCAGATTCCACGATATATTACAAGTTATACCGTGCAGAAGGATAGTTTTTTGTGCGAAATTCAAAACTTACTGTTTGGAAACCGCTAAGCTTTGCATAAATTTTCATCCTTGTATAAAAAGCCACCATCAGTACATGAGCTGCTTATCCACGGAAGTGATATAATTAAATCTTTTGAGCTCATAATTCGTTGGTATTCAGAAGAGTCGCAAGAGGGAAACAATACGATCTTTAGAAAAGTTAGAGCTAATAACAGCAGAATGTCTGACAGACAATTGACGAATTTAGATGTTCTTCATCATCGTCTATACCATTCGGACCCTTCGATAAGCAGTTATAGAAAAGTAGAATCTAGGAAGATGAAACCTCTATCAAAAATAGCTGAGAGTATGACAATCTGCAAGGAGTGAGCTTGATTCTTACTCACTGAAGCACGAATGCTTACCTAAAATTAGACCTTTTCAGGGCCACATGATTCAAAAATGGCTGAGAGTATGACAATCTTCAAGGAGTGAACTCGATTCTTACTCACAGAAGCACGAATGCCTACCTAAAAATGTCTCTCTTCAGGGCCACATGATATGCAAAGTCCGATTGAGCAACCTCCCCGTGGTGCCTATCAGATCATTATAAAAAAATATGACAGCAAGAATTCTTTTGCAAGACATTTCGAATTGATTCCGCAGAAAAATCAAGCCTATTTATGAAAAAATAGTCAAAATGTGCATTTGTTCATACAAATTGTTTAAATAATTCTTAGTTTTTGTCACTATTGAAAATATAATAGCACAAAGTCTTTTGCAAGACATTTGTTTCTAAAAATTTTTTAAATAATTAAAACTTTTTGCTCACTATGAAAAATATGACAGCAAGGTATCTTTGGCAAGACATTTCAAGTTGATTCCGCAAAAAAAAATAAATCTCATTCATGAAAAAATGGTTGAAATGTGCATTTGTTCATATAAATTTTTCAAACAATTAACATTATTTGGTCACTTTGAAAAATATCTTAGCAACGAGTCTTTGCCAAAAAATTTTATGTTGATTCCGCAATAAAAATCAAGGCTTTTCATCAAAAAATTGTCAAAATGTACATTTGTTTATAAAAATTGTTTAAATAATTGGCCATCATTAGCTATTCTTAACTTATTATAAGCACCCATCATTATCTGTGATACCTTATACAAAAGCTGTGCGTTAACATTTGCTAATTATTGCCAATCACGAACAAATGACTTTTTTAAATTAATTTGTTTATAACATTACCAACAATATTTTTTGTTACTTTAACCGAATGAGAATTATTTTTGGTTAGTCATTACATTGATTTATGGCATTTTCTCATGAATTTGATAGTCTTAGAAAAAATGGTTTTCTCTTATGAGAAGAGAAGAAGAAGCCTTATCTTCAAGGCTTTATTTGGTTATTTTCAACCAAATATTAATCAAGTACATTGTGGAAAGAATCCTAAATTTTTGAACATTCATAGAAATAAAAGCGAAAAGATAATATTTTCCAAAAGTAAATACTGTAAATCTATCCCGAGTTGGAAAAGTCACACTGGGATCTCATTAGGATTCTAAATAAGGTTCCCCTAAAGTATGTAAAAAAATTCCAGAATATACTGTTGGAATAGGATCAACAAGGAACTCAAAAATGCGGCCTATTTAAAAACAATCCGGAGTGTGAAAATTTGGTTTGTACACAAGTACCAGGAAAGTTCTTTTCTATTATTGTATTCATAATTTTACAAGCGCTCATAGTATTTATGTTCTTGGAAATACTACTGAAATAGGACTAAAATTAGTAACTGTATGTCGATATATATATATATATATATCATTGGAGAAACTATGTCATAACAAAGTATCTTAGTATATAAATATATGCTCACAGTTTGGAAAAATATTCCAGCAAAACAGATTTATGTTTATCTGACGTTATCACTGCCAAGGCTTAATTTAGTTTAATCATCTTAAAACAGAGTAATGTGAAACAATGATAGATATAACGAAATATTTTTTTAATGTTATCATGATATCTCAAATAATTTATGGATATCAGATGAACTAAAAAGATTTACCTCAATTAATAAGATAGTGACCAGTATGCAGGCAATATCTTGTAGAATATTCATCAGCTAGAACGCGATCACAAATTTCTCGATCAATCAGCTTTCTCTATAGCTAGAAAAAATGAGGGTCGTTGGTGCTCTGGTCTTTGCTTTAGCTGCTATCGTTAATTATATTGGTGAGTGTATAATATTAATAAAGTATATAATTTCAAGTAATTATTCAATTGCAACTTTATTGAAGTTTATATTTATTTCCTATTTAAAATTGTTTGGTTCGATAGGTTGTTCTATTAGCCATTGACAAAGGTGACTTATTTATTTATTTAGAAGTTAACGGGCATCTTGGCTACAGTTATTAAAAATTGGAATGAAAAAACACTTGCGATGACACTTACTAGAAATAGCCAAATGCAATGACAGTTTTTTGAATGTGAATGAGAAATTTCGCATATGATATGGTACATTTTTTGTACCACTAGGGCTACCATGTCTATTATCCCTCGCGAAAACTACATTCAAGTTTTTTTGTAACAGAGTGTAATTGGTATACAGTTCTAACGTTTTCAAGCTAATTTATTCACAAAATTCATATAGTTTTGCTTTTCACACAGTTATGGGCCAAGTTTTATTAAAATCGGTGAAAAATTTCGCTGTCAATCTAATAAATATTAAGTATCAGTAGTTTTGTCGATAAAATAGATTTTCGTTATTGTTTCTTGTACTTGACAGACATTTTCCTCTCAAACCTTGATTAAATAACTACAAGATTTAGTTACATAAAAAACTTTTTCCCAATGTTTCAGTTTGCCCTGGTTTTCCGGCAGGTTATTTTCCCCGACACGAAACAGTACCTTCTGATTATAGGACATTAATAGTTACGCCAGAAGAATATCCTGGTGCTCACATCCGAAACCGAGTGAATGGAAACCTTCATTTAATCGAAATGCCCTTCGGTGTATTTGTAAAGGGAGATATCATCGTTGGAAGGAATTTCAATGGTCGTGTGCGCCCAATATATAATTTTGAAGGAAAAGTAACTATACGAAATATAGAAACAAAGGCAACTGAGTTAATCACGTTTGAACGTGCTCAAGAGTTAGGTCTGGCATCATATTTGTCAGCTAGAGCTAGAGCTAGGGCTAGAGCTAGAGTACAAGCTCAGGCGCCATTGAATAGGTCTAACAGCACCTCGGGCTAACCTAATCAATTTAAAAGGTTTTCTGCATTTTTCCTTTTACTTGATCAAAAGTCCAAGCAAATGCGAGCGTTTTCATTATAAATCCTTCTGCAAATAGTAAAGAGTACTTCTATGGGAAAATAACAAAAAGCATGTACATGTGAGTAATAATATTGTAATGAGGAAAATATACCACTCAATGCAATAAATATATGGAACGTGTGCTTGTATTTATTGTTTCTTATTTATTCATACCCTATTGATTCAACTAGAATTTTACTGAAGCATGCAGTTTCACTCCCGGTTATACACATTTAATGAATGTATTTTTAATTGACAAAAATGAATCCATTTCGCTGTTTCTCTTGTACCGCGCAGAAAATAATTTTTATGATCGCCGCAAATATTGATGAAATGACTATAAGATTTATTTAGATAAGAAGCTTATTCTTCATGTTTAAGGTTTCCCTGGTAAAATTGTGTTTTGAATAAATTTTACTTCAAATGGAAAAATACTCTGGTTTTAATCAGAAAAAAATTTTTATTTAATATTTATTTTGGCTTAAAAGTAATTGTCCTTGATTCTTTCAATACAAATAAATAAAAATCGTACGTTTAAAGAACAAAGATAATAAAACTACTTATTATTAGAAGTCTCGTGTTTGTGTTTGGAACAAATAAAATTTTCACTACAAATGCAAATAAAACGTAACCAAGTATATTAAGTGTGCTAGAAAAAATCAGTGATCAAGATACTGGAAACTCGTTCCCATTTCTTAGACAAAAAATTGTTTTATGATTTCAAAAACTGAGAATTTCAAAGGATATTGTTTTATCAGCTGAATTAAATGGAGCGAAAATTTTATTTCACAACTTTGAGAGATAAATATTACTTACACTAAAAAGCTTTATCTTATTTTATGTTTGAATCTTCGGTCATACGTAGTGAAATAGATTTCTATGATATAAAGAGAAACAATTGTGAGACTATAGTTGCGATTTTTCAAATTATATTCATTGGACCTTATTATACGATTGCTTTCTGAATTATTCTCTTGATTTTAAACGAAAACTGTTATTTAAAAAAAAATAAAAAACACGAACTGTTATGAACAATCCATAAATTAAGGAAACCATTTTAGGGCAAGCGGGGACATCATGGTGTTACAGAATGCTGAAAACCTACGGGCAAAAGTCGAAAAAGCGATAAATAGTGGGAGGGGGATGGTCTCTCAAAATTTGCGTAAAATTGCGATACCCAATTTATGGATTGCCTCTTATGTATGTACATAAGACCCCTGGTCCTCATGTTGTGAGGTTGCCGAAAAAAAAATTCCCTTCAAGTTTGAGCCAAATCGGTTAATAGGGCCCTGAAAATCTCATAAGATTAATATAGGGAAATTTTGGTTTTCTGAAAAATGGAATTCAAGTTTCTGGATTTAAACTTAGCTTGCGGGAGATACCAAGAATTTGTTGGGGAGTCTCAAACGAATAATTTCCACTAAAGTACTTTAAATTTTGACGCCCCTCACCCCCCTTGTGGAGCCACAAAAATGCCCCAAAAAAATCAAATTGACAATTTTGCCCAAAATTGACACATATTTGCTTAGTTTTCCCCTTTTTGTCAAAACTTATTTTTCTTTGGAAAGTGAAAAGTTTTTAAGTACTTTTCAACTTATTAACAATTATTTACACCATTTCTTTTTGGTTTGAATAATTTTTTTGCACTTACTCATTGAAAGGTAGATTTTTTATGTTTAATCGAAAAGCTGGTCATTGTTAGGAAGACTGATTTTTGTTTCGAACATTAACCAATTATTTAAACAATTAATTATTATTCAATTGTGACTTTTTCTTGGAAAGAGGTGGCAAACTCTAGTTTTTTATAATCAATAATTAATAATAATCATTGAAAATAATTTTGTTTGTTTAAACAATTTTTCTCGAAAATAAATGTTTGAAATTTTCGTTTTTCTGCAGTTAATGCGGTAATTTCACTGTAGAGGGCAAAATTGTTTGTTTCAACCATTATCGTAATGTTTAATCAATTTATGGAATATTGATGTTACATTTTGATGTAAATTGTTATTTAAAAATCTGATTTTTTCACAATTCAGTTGAGTATATCGCTTATCGTTGAATATTCAAACGTTAAACAAATGCTTTGAATTCTATAAAAATTACATTCAATTTTGTCGTTCTGAAATTATTCCTATAATTTTTTCCTTTAAATCACCCTTGCAGACACACTCATTTGTGCTCTGAAAGCTCAAAGTAAGTTTTTTTTCGTTTATGTTGATCCCGCAGATTAGTTCATAGTATTCTTAAAGGAATCAATAATCTTTGTATTTCTTAAACGTTACTGGAAATTAAAACAAAAAATATGATTTTAATAAGGAGTTTAAATACACAAAATGTAGGAATAAAACACAAATAATTTGCATATTATAATATATATATATATTTTTTTCTCTCTATAACACAACGTCGCCTTGTTACCATTAATTATTGCATGTCTTCAGTGAAGACATGAACGACAAAATTGAATGTAATTCTTATAGAATGAAGGGTGACTAAAAAATAAACTTTTCATGACCAATGTCAAAAATTTTATGAACACATATTATATATATATATATATATATATATATATATATATATAGAATAGAATAGAGAAAAAAAATCAGATTTTTGAATCCCAATTTTCAACAAAATGCAGCATCAATATTTAATCAATTGATTAAAAAATACGATAATGGTTTCAACAAAAAATTTTGCTCTCTACAATGACAAATTACCGCATTCTTTGCAGGAAAATAGAAATTTCAAACATTTATTTTCATGAAAAATTGTTTAAACAAACAAATTTCCTTTAAACAAATAATAATCAATTACAAAATGATCTTCTAACTAAATTATAAAAAAAAACTAGAGTTTTCTATCTCTTTTTAAGAAAAAGTTATAATCAAATGATGATTTATTGTTTAAACAATTAGTAAATGTTAAAAACAAAGATCATTCTCCCTAAAAATTACTAATTGTCCGATTAAACATAAAAAATCTACCTTTCAATGAGTAAGTTGAAAAAGAAAATTATTTAAACGAAAATAAATTGTTTAAACAATTGTTAATCAGTTGAGAAATACTTACAAACATTTCACTTGACAAACAAGAATAATTTATGGCAAAAAAGGGAAACACAGAGCATTTATGTGTCAATTTTGGGCAAAATTGTCAATTTCAGTTTTTCGGGGCATTTTTGGGGCTCCACAAGGGGGGGGGGCATACAAATTCAAAGTAATTTAGTGGAAATGATTCGTTGGAAACTCTCCAAGAAATTCTTAATATCTCCCGCAAGTTAAGTTTTAATCCAGAAACCCGAGTCCCATTTTTCTGATAACCAAAATCTCCCCATGGTAATCTTATGGGATTTTCAGGGCCCTTGCGGCCGTCTTAATATTAACGGATTTGGCTCAAACTTGGAGGGAATTTTTTTTTCGGCAACCTCACAAAATGGGAAGGGGGGAGGGTTGCATGCCCCCTATTCGAAAGTCGGTTTTTGGACCACCCTAATGCTTATGAAAAATTATAGTTACGTCAAAAAATCAATGTATATTATTTCTCAACGTTATACTTAAAATGTATAATAATCAATGACCTTATTTTTTTAAACTTATTTTTATAATTTACCCTTGATAAAAGTCTGTTAGGTGTTTTTTCTTGTCGGAATTGAACAATTTTGTCCGATTTCAGAAATGGGTCTACATTTTTTTTCAATTTTTACCATACTAATTAATTCAAAATTTAAATAAATTGTTCAATCTCCTGCGTAAATCGAAGAAAGCAACGAAGAAAACATTTACAATTTATATTAATTCACGACGGTCATAATAATCAAACAGCTAAGAAGCCAAGAATATTGAATGTAAAAAAGCACGTTATTAATTTAGAAGGCATTGGTAATAAATATTGATATGCTACCTTTCAGTTTAAAAGTTTACACAAATATTCAATCATGTAAACTACATATGATGAATTTCTTTTCCTTCCTTATATTTTTTTCTTGCTGAAACAACCACTCTGATTCTTCGTGTTGTTAGAACAGTTATGAATTTCATGAAGTCTTTCTTTTGTACCACTCTTGAGAAGTAGCGGAATATTAACGTTTTTTTTTAATGGAATGTAAATGATAATGGAAATTGTAATTAGGATATTAAACAGATGATGTTGGTTTTTTATACCAAATTGTGTTTTAACCTTTATTTTTAGTTTTAATAACAGATAAATCTGAAGAATTTTAAATATGGTTTTACTCAATTCAAAAGTGAATTTTACAATTATCACTACTATTGAAATGCAATTCAAAGAATGTATATAATGAACGTTTCTTCAAACGGATTCCATAAAAATTTCATACAAACATATGTGGTTTGCACCGAAATAGATTCACAATTGGAACAAATATGCTAAAATGGTAAAATTTAAGAAATACTTATTTTAACGAAATGCGAATATTTTAATGATGCAAATCCTTGTTTTTAATGCTTTCAACACAAAGAAAAAATGTCTCAGCTTTTTAAAGCCTTTCTTTGTTAACACCTTATATTAAGCCACAAACCTGATTGTCTTTTCCACCTAAAACTATTTTCACTCTTCTTTTCGCCCTGTCGGACCTGATAACGCAGCATTACAATTACCCAAGTATTCAGAAACTACATTCTGTTTGATTGCTGTTCAAACAGTCAACTGTTGGATTTTAAATCGATGTAGAGTGCCAAAACGGGTAGGTTATTCCAAGTTCAGATTCATATTCAGCGACCAAAAAACTAGGAGATACCAAGTTTCATCAAAATCATATGTGTCACTTCCAGATAACTCGCTAAGTATCGTAATGTCAAAAATTGAGATACATACATTAAATTATCAAATGATTGTGTTATTAAGATAATCAATGTGCATGGAAATATGGTAAACAATAATCTGAAACTCGAAATTGAAAAAAAATTGATAATTTCCACGTTTTATTACGTTTATAATATTTGCCAAGGCTTCATTTGGTTTAATCCTCCTTAAACAGCGTAATCTAAAACCATGATAAATATAAGACAAGAATATTTTATTATTTCATTATGACATCTCAAATAATTTATGGATATCAGGTAAGCTAAAAGGATTAACCTAATAAATGAGATATCAACTAGTATGTAGGCAATATCTTGTGGAATATTCATGAAGTAGACCGCAATCAGAAACTTCTCCATCAATCGGCTTTCTCGATAGCTAGAGAAATGAGGTTCATTTGTACTCTGGTTTTTTCTTTAGCTGTTATCGTTAATTCTGTTGGTAAGTATATAATATTTTCATGGCATATCATTTCAAGTAATTATTTTATTGCAACTTGATTAAAGTTATATTCATTTCCTATTCAAAATTGTTTGATTCGATAGGTCTGTTTCTGAGCCACTGGCAAAGGTGAATTATTCAGAAGTTGACAAGCTTCTTTGCTTCACTTATTGAAAATCACATATCACACAGCCAATTAATCTTACCCAAATCCTGGACAGTACCGTTTTTGTCTTATCACTATGTTAGAGTAAACAAACACTTTCGACCATACATAGTAGAAATTGCAATCTATAATGACATTTTTTAAACAGTGTGCAAGAAATTTCGCATATGACACTTTTTTCATATCACTATAGAGCTACCATGTCTACTATCTCTCGCGAAAACTATATTGAGTTTTTTTCATATCCATAATTCTGTTCATGAAATGGATTTGCGTTATTGTTTCTTGTACTCAGCAGCCATTTTCTCCTCAAATCTTGATCAAACAACTACAAGATTTAGTTACATGAAGAACTTTTTTTCCATTGTTTCAGTTTGTCCTGGTTTTCCAGCAGGTTATTATCCCCGACACGAAGGAGTACCTTCTGATTATAGGACCCTTGTAGTCACACCAAAAGAATATCCTGGTGCTCGCGTCAAAAACCCAGCGAATGGCAGGCTACATTTAATCGAAATGCCTTTCGGTGTATTTGCAAAGGGAGATATCATCCTTGGAAGGAACTTCAATGGTCGTATGCGCCCAATATATAATTCTGAAGGCAAGATGACTATACGAAATATAGCAACACGAACAACCGAATTATTTACGTTTCAACGTGCTCAGGAGTTAGGTCTAGTGCAACATATGCAAGCTAGAGTTAGAGAATTGGTTATCAGCCACCGCGTGGGTCCAACAGCACCTCAATCTAACGCAATAAATTAAACTAGCTGTGAATTCGATCTTGAGTATTTCCACTTTATTTGTATTTATAATCATATGATGCTCATTTTATGAGCACTTTGCTTCCCGTCAGCAAATTATTTGCTTCCTCATAGAGGAAGCATTAGTTATTTTTTTCAACAATAGACAAACCAAAGTCTTCATTTTGATCGATTTAAAAATAGAAATTTACCAAAAATACAAAATTACAAAATAATACAAACAATTTTTCAAATACAAAGACAAATCAGACAAATTTTAGATTCGAAATGATAATTTTTCGAGCTGGAAAAGGGAAGGGAAAAGTTCTGTCGCACCCTATTCCTTTCCCAGTTTTATGATTTTTTTACAGAAATTGTCAGAATTATTCTATTTGAATATTTATGATCAAAAAATCTTTTCTATTCATGCGTCGTCAACTTTGAATTATGTTGATGAAAAAAGTTTTTCTGTTAGAAACAGATGATTCAAATATTATAAATGAGAATAATTTCCTTAATCTTCAATAAAGTGTATTAATATTATAGATCAATCGATTTGCCTCGAATCAAGGAATCTTTTCCATTTGTGCATCAATTTTGAATTATATTAGTGAAAAAAGTTTTAGTATAAAAATCGATTTGAAGAATATATAAATTACCATAACTTCGATACTATCGAAAAATTGTGCAGGGAAAAATTAGGGAATCTTTTAAATGAAGTTTTACGGTAACCCTAAAATAATATTCTTGTTAGTAATTTATTTGCATTGTATATAATTTATTATTTGTTTGAAAATTTAACAGTTTTGTTAAAAAGTCATTCTTTTTTATTGAAAATTCAACTAATTCATAGAAAATTTACTTGTTGTTTAAAATTCATATTTTGGTGTTGAAAAGTCAACTAAAATCTTTTTGGATGAAAATTCAAGTATTTATTTGAAAATTGGTTTACCTAATTTAAAAATTCACCTGTTTCAGTAGAAACTTCATATTTCTTGATAATTTAAAGTTAAAGTTAAACAGCCATCCTTTTTCATTAAAAATTCAACTGTTTTTTTGAAAATACGTCTTTTTCGGTTGAAAAATCAAGAATGTTCGTAGAAAATTGACTTCTTGTTCAAAACTCATATTTTAATGTTGAGTAGTCGAACTAAAATCTTTTTTGATATAAATTTAAATTTTTTAAAAAATTGATTGAAAAATTGATCTGTTTTAGTAAAAATTTCATCTTTCTTGGATAAAAATGCAACCATTTCGTTGAAGATTCAATAAGTTTATTGAAAAGGAATCCTTTTTGTTTAAAAATTCAACTGTTTTGTTGAAAATACGCCTTTTTTGGGTTAAAAAATCAGTATCTTCGTAGAAAATTGACTTCTTGTTCAAAACTCATATTTTAATGTTGAATAGTAAAACTAAAATCTTTCTTTCGATGAAAATTAAAATTTTTTTTAATTTGATTTTTTTTATTTGGAAATTCGTCTGTTCTAGTAGAAATTTCAATCTTCTCGGATAAAAATGCAACTATTTGGTTGAAGATTCAATAATTTTGTTAAAAAGTCATTCTTTTTGGTTAAAAATTCAACTGTTTTGTTAAAAATTCAAGTATCTTCGAAGTAAATTTACTTATCATTTAAAACTCATATTTAAATGTTGAAAAGTCAAATTAAAATCTTTTTTGGATGAAAATTCAATCTTATTCAAATTTGTCTTGTTTATTTAAAAATTCATCTGCTTTAGTAGAAATTTCATCTTTCTTTGATAAAAATGCAACCGTTTGTTTGAAAATTAATCTTCTTTGCTTGAGAATTCAAGTATTTTATTTTAAAATTTTGGTTCAACGACCTTGTTGAGAACTCCATTTTTCGTTGAAGATTCATTATTTTTAGTTAAAATTTAATCTCTTTGGTTGAAAGTTGAACTATTTTGTTAAAAAATTGATCTTTTTTAACTGATAATTCAACTGCGTCGGTACAAGCTGAACTACTTTTTTGAAATTTTTTTTTGTTTAAAAGAAGGTTTATTATAAAGGTTAATAAACTTAATAAACTTTGGTGGAAAATTGACCAACTTTTGTTGAAAATTATTTTTTTGCTGAAAATTTATATTTTCTGATTTGAAAATTCAATTTATACATAGAAAACTTGTCTATTGGCTTAAAGGTTCAACAGTTTTGGTAAACATTTTTCTTTATGACTGAAAAATCTTTATTTGTTAAAAATTCGTATGTGCGATTTTAAAATTCATTTTTTGAACGGAATTTCATATTTTTTGGTTGAAATATCAACTATTGCACTTTTTTGTTGAAAATTCATGTTTTTAAGTGAAAATTCAATGATTTTGTGGATAACTCAATTATTTTGTTGAAAATTGCAGTATTTTGTTGAGAATTTTATTATTTTGTTGAAAATTTCAATATTTGGTTCAAAATGCAAGTATTTTGTTAAAAAATCATATTATATGGTGGAAAAGTCATTTTTTCGTTTATAATAAATAAATAAATTTGAAAATTTTAAATTTGTATCTGAAATATTTTTTTATTCCGTTTATAAGAGACTTTGAGTTAAAAATATTACTACAATAAAATGCTGGTATTTGAATGTTAATGATTAGGAAAAATTAAAAATTGTTTGAGGAAAAATCAGAGAATTTTGAAAATAAATATGAATATGACATAAGGTGTGCTAATTTCCAAGTACTATTTGTCAGTTAAATATTTTGACTATTTTCAAAAATAATATGGAATTATTATTGTTATTCCTGTTAATGGAAATTATTATTATAAAGAAGTGTAGTATATTTTAAATTAAAGTCCTTTTAACCAAAACCAAAAGTCATTAATTTGAGCATCCTATAAAAAAAAAATGTCTAACTCTTTTTGATTCTCATATAATAATTTAATGTCAATAGTGAAACTGTGAATTTTATCTACACAGCTAACAGTAGATACCTTATAAAATGAATCACCTTATGTACATATATTATTAAAGAAACGTTGATCTGAAGTTATTAACTCTGCCAAGACTTCGCTCGGCTTAATTTTTAATTTGAATGATAAAAGAGTATATTGCAAAAAAACTTAAATAATAAACATTTAGGAAAATGAAGATTGCCAAGAAAATATTATCTTAAGTTGATACTGTAAGACTATTCTGAACTAAAAAAAGGCATATTGACATCCCATTAGAATCACCATTAAGGTCCCACTAAATTACCAATAGGATTAATGTACTAAGAAGCTTCCAAATTCCTTATGTTTAAGAGGGACTTTTTCAAGACAAAAGTACTTGAATAGTATCTCTCTTTTTTCATTTACAAGTTTACACTCGGGTTCCAAAAAAATTTTCAAGAAATTCTGTTATGAAAAAAAAATTTGTTTAAACAAAAGTACCGGAAAAGATCCATTATATTAGTCGAACTTCAATGATTCGAACCACCAAGGGTAGCAAAAAAAACTTCGAGTTATCGAAAATTCGAGTTATGGGGTCTAGACGAAAATACGTCTAGAACATACACTAAGTACAATATTAGAAAAGAGCAAAATGTAACTACTAAACAAGTGCATGTTTGATATTAATAAGATTATTCCTCGTAATAAAAAAGTTGTTGGCCCTGAAAAGGGCCGATTGTAAAAAATTTAATAATCAGGATCGAAAGTTAATTTTTGTATGAAGCCTTACTAGCTGGAGCTTTGCTTGCCCGAATCACTTAAAAAATTGAGTTATTTTTTGCTGCTTTGATCTGGTTTTCTTGTCACAGAAATCCCGAATCTTGCCGAGTTGGCTAAAAGTTTCCTGTGGTACATCATCACGTTCTTGGATAAATTTCTGTAGTACGTCCAAACCTGTTCTAGCTTCTATTATTGTTGTAGATGAAATGACATCTTCATCTGTGGATTCGTCTTCCTCTTCTGATTTTCTTGATTCTTGAGCCTCTTCCATACACTAAAAAAATCCAAGGTTAAAGTGACTTAGAATAAATATGAAAAAAGCACTATACTACTGAATAAATAGAAGGGCCGATCCATTTACAGAATATCATTAGGGGGTTGTATAATTTATAGACCTTTTTGATAAAATTTAAAACGATTAGAATTCTCATAAATTAAAAAAATTCTTCACAGCAAACTCACATTCTCTAAAATATCTTCATCAGTAAAATCTTCTGTGATAAGTAGCTGGTTGTCGACGTTCACAAAAGCTTCAAAATCTACATTTTCCAAGCCTATTCTGGTGTAAAAATGAGACCACTCTTCAGAAAAGTCTTCTCCAACGTTGCTCATTGTAGTATGCTGTTCTTGGTTAGTTTTCGTAAATCCTGCCTTCCGAAAAGAGTTAGCGATTCTTTCACTTGTTACATCTTCCCAAGCTTTGTTTAATTCAAAGATCGCTTCCCGCAGATTAATGTCACGATCTTTCTTGCCTTCGTCCATGAAGTTGAGTACTCTTTTAACAATTCTTCTTCTGTAATTGACATTAAGATTTTGTATGATGCCCTGATCTATTGGCTGCAATTTAGAAGTCGTGTTGGCAGGCAAGTGAACAATTTTTACAGCTTTCAATGTTTGAATTAATACTTTTGGGTGAGCTGGACAATTGTCGACAAAGATTAGAACCTTTCTTTTTTCTTGATGAAATTTTAATCAATTGTTTGAAGCCAAGACTCGTAAATTGAACTTGTCATACATGCTTTCTAATTATTTTTATAAGTCACTGGTAAGGACTTGACTCCTGCAAAACAATGTGGGTTTTTTGATTTGCCAATAACGAGAAGTTTAGGTTTCTCTGTTCCAGACATGTTGGAACCAACCATGACAGTAATCCTCTCCTTGCTTCTTTTTTCTCCATGACATTTATCATTTTTGAATGCCAGCGTCCGATCCGGAAAGCACTTAAAATAAACGCCAGTTTCATCAACATTGATAATGTCATCCTCCGTATATTTTTCCAGGAAGCCAGGTAATACTTCCGAACGATACATTTCGCAATCTACTCCTGACACTGAAGCACTCTCACCACTCAAAACTTTGTGCACAATTCCATTTCTGTTCTTAAAATTGTCAAACCACCCAACACTAGCTTTGAATTCTTTATGTCCCAAGTCACTGGCAAATTGTTGAGCTTTTTGTCGCACTATTGGCCCTGAAATAGGAACGTTTATGTCCCGAGCACGCCGTATCCAATTTAGAGTACACTTTTCCATGTTTGGAAAAGAAGAAAGCTTCATTCGTTTTTGATCAGGTTGAAATGAAGAGTTTTCAGCTGCAGAAACAATTTCATCTTTCTTCTTTCTAATCGTAGACAAAGTGTTTGGTGAAATCCCGAATGCTGCTGCAATGTCTTTTTTCTTCTTCATACCTCTTTCAACTTCTCGAATCACTTTAACTTTATCAATCAAACTCAAAGTGGTACATTTCCTTATATCCATGATTAAATAGGTAAACGCTCAACTTGGATAATTGGCCTCAACTGAACTCAAGGGCCTCAGAGCGCAGTCCCATGGAGGGCATGGAGGTAGATTAGTAGAATAGTGGAATAGTTTGGCCAATTAGTATTTTGCACAAACTCTAACAATCACATCATTGGTCCAAACTATTCCACTATTCTACTAAGCTACCTCCATGGGACTGCACCCTCAGGTTTCATAAGGATCGCATGACTCATGAACACATGCCCTCAATGAATTCTGTGAATTTCAAAATTTTGGGAAGGACATCTGTACATATTGAAATACTCAGAATACATAAGTGGGCGGACGTTCATCAATCAGGTACAAATGTCCTTCCTAAAATTTGTAAGTACAGACTGAAATTCGAGTTATCGAGTCTGAAAAGTCAAATGGGCAGGAAGATTTTGTTCGAGATATCGCGAAATTCGAATTATCGAAGTTCGAGTTATCGAATAGTTTTAACACGTATAAGATAGGACTTTTGGCCGGGAATGAGAAAAAAGTTCGAGTTATCGCAGTTCGACTGTATTTCCAAAATTTTTACAAAGGCTCTTATGATTTATGTTCGAAAAAATACTACTGAAATAGATAGTTACTGTAGCTATATTGGGAGTTTTTCGTTACACGTTATTATTATCTTAAAAATACTCAACAATTCAAGTTCAGACATTTTTTTTTTTGCAAAAAGATGCATTGAACCAATTTTTCATTTAAAAACACCCACTTGCTTCAAAAAAATTCTTCACTGTATAGTTGTAAGCTTTTTGCTATTAAATTTTCATCTTGCGTTTAATATTTTCTATAAGTTTTTAAAATAATTGAAAACACTTATTTTGAATTGTGGAAATATATATGATGAAAAAATGATCAGTAATTTACATATTTTTTTGCATAATAAATTCATTTAAATTTGGTAAGAAACAGTGACAATAAATAAAATAAAATAATTTTTTGATTTGAATAACTTATTATCCACGTAGAGGAGACCATCTACGTATTACTATTTCAATTTCTTTTATTTCTGCTGGCCTTGAAGACGCAGTCCATTATCCA
>CAKNYM010039907.1:0-17926 GCA_932195095.1 Andricus curvator
TAGTTAATTCATGAAACCACTTTTTCGACCAGACCACTTATTCAATACCTTGATTTTCCGAAATTCAACATTTTTTTCAAAATTCATCAGTGAACCTAATGCAAGCATTCAAATAATGGCAGTATCAACCCTGTAAAATGCAGGGAGCGATCATATATACTAGCATATATTATTACTTTTCGTAAAAACAGTATCATGAAGGCACCACGGTGCGCCGCGGGGCTCTAGCGCCAGCGTCATGCGCGGACCGGAGTACTCAACGCTTCTTTTCATAAATTAAAAATTTGAATCCCACTTTCTAATCTACATAGTCTTATAGGAAAAACCCTAAGCTTTCCGTTAAGACCAAAAAAAAAAAAAACCTGTCTTATTTCGAAAAAAAGTCAAATTTATTTTTGACCTTCATTTTTGAAGGTCAAATATTTATTTTTTGAAAAAATGCGTAGCACCAATCGAATGGGCGTCAAAAACTCTATCCAAACTGTACTGGACAAAATTTTTTTTATCGCTATTAGAAGAGTTAAAAATCGCCGAAATAGACGAGATCCACGAAAACCCGAAAAATTTCACCCCCTCCCTCTCGGTCAATACTTATCCGAATGACAAAATTTTTCCCCCATAAACTACTATCCAATAGCACAACGCTCTGCCTAAGTTTAACTTAGATCGGACAATTTTGACTTTTTGAGTGGGTACACTTGAGAAATAACGCCCCATATGCATAAGGTATAAAAAACTGAAGAATATTGAAGGTATATTTACCAACGGGCATAAAATAGCCAAACAATAATAATATCACACCATTGTGTGTGTAACCATTCCGTAGACAGCATAATTGCTATTGGAAGCGTTCTATATGTTGTAGCAGTGACAGTTAAATCCTAGGCGTGCCATCATCCTTTCGACAAAAGATCTTTCCTCCTGCAATCCAAAGATATTTAATCTGGGGATTGGTCGTAGAGAAGTCTTGTACTTTTTTCTTCTACTGGATTATCTTATCCCTCATCAACTGTCTGCTGAACTTGGAAACGATGATAGGTGCAAGCAGGGAATTGGATTTTGGGGATTTACGAATGCGATAAACATTCAGAAGGTCATTTTTTGCAAAGGGAGCATTAAGTGCCTTGGCAAACGATTCAAGGACCGATGGAAGATCCTCATTCGGCTTAGTAGGTAACCCGTGAATTTCAAGGGTAGTTTGAAGCGCAGCTTGCTCTTGATAGTTGAGGGAAGCTTCAAGTGAGGCGAGCTTCAATTTCAGCGAGTTTGCATCCGTCTTGATGTTAGAGACGTCAACCGCAATACTAACAGTTGAACATTCAAGCTGCTTGGTTTCGAATTCCTTAAACAGGTTTCTAAGCTGTTCCTGCGCCTGCACGGCCGCTTCCCTCTGTGCTTGTAATACCACACTGTGAATCGCCTCGATGTATTCAGGCGATAGGGCCGCAGCAGTAACAGGGGCAGTAGAAACTATTGTCAGTAAAGGGTTAGCTACCTGATCCTTTCCGGCAGGGTCGATATCTGTACTGGAAATTAGCAAGGAGGTTTGATCTAAACCTGAAAAGATGTCGTTAACCTTCGATGATTTGCAGTTATTGCAAATAAAATCAAAAAATCCCTTTTTCAGATCATCAAATGCTTTTTTTGACAATCCGACACTGACGCAGGCTAAGTGGCTAAATACGCAGTATGTCTGCCTGTGAGCACGATGACTTTCGAAAGCATTGACAGATTGGATTGGCCTTTGGTATTCTCTTTTACTGCCTTAAAATGAAGGTCAAGTTCGTTAGCCAGGCATTTTGGACAAAATGAAAAAAGTTAAAGCATTTTCAAATTTTTGAGACCACTTTTTTCGAATTTGAAAAGTCTATGTACGGTTGTTCATAGTGTTCAAGAAGGCGAACAATTTATCCTAGTGACTTTTTTCGATGAAAAAGAAATTACCAGAATTATAGCATTTAGAAAATTGAAAAAAAAAACTAAAATGAAGATTTAAAGCCAAAAAACGCACGACATCTAAAAATTCAAGAGTAGAAGAACGTTGCTTTTTGGACACCCTACAAGATCGTCATAAGAACTTTTTGAATTTTCTTGAAAAATCGAAAATTCAAATTTTGATCGCACAAAAAATAATGAAAAATAAAAATTCCATTTTGCGGTCAAACTATACAAGATACGAAAAAACATGAATGGACAAAAATTGTGCATTCAAAAAAGATCTACAAATTTGTTAATAATCACTTTTTGATAGGAGGCGTAGTTTTTGTTTAAATTCGTAAAAAAAAACAGCATTAAATAAAAATTAAATTTTTGGACAAACGACACAAGCTACGAAAAAAAATAATAAGACAAAAGTTGTTCACCCAAAAAAAGAGCTAAAAATTTGTTACGAATTATTTTTTGATAAGATGCAGCGGGCAGATTTTTTAAAAGTGTTTTCGTGATTAACTTATAACAAAAAAAACTGAATTGCTGGAGTAACGTTTTTCCTCGGGTACTCCAGAAGCAAATTTTACCCTCGAGTTTTATATATATCGCTTTTCCTCGGAAATTTTTCTATTACATTTTTCCCTCGAGTTTTATATATATATATATATATATCGCTTTTCCTCGGAACTTTTGCTACTACATTTTATCCCTCAACATTTTCTATAACGTTTTTCCTCGGATATTTCCGAGTAACGTTTTTACCTCGCGATTCTGTTTACCTTTTTTCCACTGAAATTTTTCGGTTACTTTTTTTTCTCGGAACTTTTTCTTTACAATTTTTCCTCAAAACTTTCTGTGTCACATTTTTCATCTAAGGACATCAATTGAAAGCTGATGCTATTTGGCAATTTGAAACGGAAATTTATAAACAAATTCACAGTTTGGTTATTTATGAACCAATAGGCTCAATCTTTTCGGGGAATCAACTCAGATTTTTTTTATAATACATTTTTTTTTCCACGAATAGGCTCATTTTTTAAAGAATTAACTAAAAATGTCTTTGCGATGACTCTTTTCTATGTTGCTTTACAAATGCCCAAGAATTATGATTAATTTACACAATTTTTGTAAAGAAAATCATAGTTTGGCTATTTTTCAACGAATAGGCTTAATCTTTTTTAACGGAATCAACTAAGAATTTTTTTGTGGTGACTGATACAATACTTTGCAAATTTACAAGAATTATTAATTATTAAAACAATTTTCATCAACAAATTCAGAGTCTGTCTATTTTTCAACGAATAGGCTAAAAAATGTTAAAGAATTCACTGAAAATATCTTTGCGAGACTATTTTCTATGGTGCTTAGCAAATTTACAAGATTTATTAATTATTTAAACAATTTTCATAAACAAATTCAGAGTTACTAAAATCATCCACCATCGGAACATCGAGATATTAACACCAGCAATATTGGATGAGATTATAGACTCCCAACGGTTTACATTTGATGTTTTTACTGCTGGAAAGCGTCGGTATAATAAGAGTAGTGCAAGCAGGCAGCGGAATCGAACCTTTCAGATCCTTTGTACACGGATGGCTTGAAGTCCGCGCGTAGGGTGACATACCTGCTACGCATAAGGGTATGCAGTTACGGCATCTCCTACGCGCACGCCGTGCGAGAAAATCCGCACGCGTGCACGTGACAAAATTTTGGAAGGGAGTCTTTAGATAGTTTAAGATACATTTTGTTGCAATGCATTATAATTTCATTTTATGTTTGCATAGCTGCATACAAAATTCTTGAATCGCATGATATGAACCAATAGTCAATGTAATATACTCAACAAATCGAAATCTTACCAGAGTTGGATTAAGGGATACGTTGGGGAAAACGAGCCACTCATAATTTTATATTTTATAATTTGATTTATTTTTGCTGGCTGAAAATCCGAAAGAGTTTTTATAGTTTTCTGTAAAATAAATGTCAAACTTGTAGAATGTTTTTTTTTAATTTATTAACTTTGTAGGGGGAAGCGGCAATTATTCAGAAATTATATACCTGTTACGTTCCAGTTAATTAATTAAATGAATAAATAAATAATAGCCTCGTCCTGCACTTCTGAACGCGAAATTAAACTTCACTTAATACCCAACTAGTTAATATAATTAAAATGTTTCAAAGTAGTGCACTGTAGAGTGTTTATTTTTAATCTCTTCATTGCGGAAGAGGGTCATGGATTTCAAATCTACCTATTATTTCAGGTATTTATGCTATTCTTCAGTAGATTTATTGACAGTATATTTCGTAAATATCGTAGAAAGATACAGGTTTTCTTCACTTAAAGTTATTTTTCTTCAAGTCTGCTATCTTCTTAGATTTGTTCTTTGTTCAAGAACTTACAATTAAATTGAATATGCTGAATAAAAGTTCTGCCACAATTCAAATGTGTCGAAAGATAAGCACGATTTTTGAGACCAATCTCCCGGCATCACGATTTACAATATGTTTGGGAGGACAATGGAGTTGATGCCGAGAGGCTACCCAGCTAACACAGTTACAAGTCTGAGTAGTCACAAGCTTATAACAAGATTCAGAAAACAAGTCACTAGTGACTTCCCTGATGGTCACCTAGTAACAATATATTTCCCACTCAAAGCAGTAACATGTTTCAAGCGAAGCAGGTAACATTATCTCGCCAGAGTAATCACATGCTTGTAACAAAGTGATATTTGGGAAAATAACGTGCAATGATAGATTAACCTCAAAGTATACAGCGTTTCGGATAGACTTTTTCCACATTTTTATAAACCTTTTGAAATCTGTTTAAATTTTCTTTAAAAATTAATTTTTTAAATTAATCTTATCAAATTTAAAATTATTTGGAAGCCTTTTCAAAACTTATACACCTTCAAAATATCTTTTACAATGATTTGAATTTTTTTAATTTTGCAAAATTGAAAAAATTGCCTTAAAATCTTCCAGATTTTTTGTGACAATTTTGGAAATCTTTCAAAATGTTTTCAAACCTTTTAAATATCCTCTGAGAATTAATTTTTAACAATAAAAAGCATTTGAAAATCTGCTAGCAATCTTAAGAAATTTTTTATTCTCTTAAAAGGTTTCAAAATTCTCGAAAATTAATTTATTTTCCAATCTTATCAAAACTTCTGAATACCTGTTGAAACAACTCGTTTTTCCTAAAAATGTTCTAAATTCTGTAAAATTAAAAAAAAATCCTAATATTTTCCAGATTATTTTTCGCATATTATGAAATCTTCAAAACTTAAAGTAATTCATTCAAAATATAACCTAAATGATTTTGGGTTTCCGTTTTCGGTACCGATCGTGAGAGAACTCTTTTGTGTCGAGTGTTGGTTTTTTTTTAGCTTTGGTGCAGGGAAACAGCGTGTGTGGATGCAGAAAGGGCAGTGAGTGCGGAGATCAGGTGTGAAGGAAGAAGGGTGAGTGAAGGCAAGGGTGTAAAGTGTGAAACTAAGTTGTGAGAAAGGAAATTGGAGCGTGTGAAGTTTTGAGGTTAGGAGTAGAAAATTAGTTGCGGGGTAAGGGGTAGGCGAGTAAAGAGCGGGAAACGTCGTGGAATACTGGGTAAGATAGGATACTAGGATGCCGACGGTACGAAGTCCACAAACGGGCGCCAGAGGGCAGGTAAATGATGAAACAAGAGGTGAGGTGGTTGAGAGCGCGGTTAGTGGGGAGAAGGGGGAAGTTGGGCCATCAACGCGGGAGGCCCTCTAACCTACAACGCCTTAACAAGATAGGCAGCGCGGGTTCGAATAGGAGTTTGGATGAATGGCGAAAAAAAGTGAGCGCGACCAGTAGTGAACGGGAAGAAAAAAGAAAAAGAGAGGAAGGGGACGATGAATTAGAAAGGGACAAGGAAAACAAGAAGGTTAGGACTAAACTCATTAAACGGAATACACCAGAAAGAGATAGGGGGGACGGAGGAATGTTTGAAAAACTACAGGCTCTCATAAAAGGGTTTAGAGAGGAAATAAGGAAGAGACTGGATGACATGAATAGGCAGGGAAATGATGTAAGGGGGGAAGTGAGAAAGGTAAGAGAAAAATGGGAAGAGTGGGATAAACTCTGGAAAGAGGAGAAGGACAAGGTATGGGGTAAATTAGAGAGTATAGAGAATAGACAGAAACCGGATGATGAAAAGAGAAATATTGAGATAAAACAGTTGGAAGAACAGGTAAACAACTTAGAAATGAGGAATGAGCATATGGGGAAAGAAACAGAGGGTGCGGAGATAGGAGAAGGGAGTAGAAAGAACGTGCAAAATGAGAATGAAAGATTGAAGAAGAAAATAAGTGACATTGAAAGGAGATTGGAAGGGGAAGAAAGGGCAAAGAGAAAAAATAACATAGTAGTTAAGGGATTGACAGTGGAGAGTGAAAAAGGGGAAGTGGAAATCAAAAATCTTCTGAGAGATATTGGAGTTCAGGTAAGGGTAGAAGGAGTTAAGAGAATAGGTGGAACGAAGGAAGGAAAAGAAGGAATGTTTATAGTAAAAGTAGGGAGTGAGGACGAGAGAAAGAAAATTATGGAAAACAAAAAATTATTGAAAGGAAGAAGGGAAAGAATTGAAGAGGATTTAACATGGAGGGAGAGGAAAAGGAGATGGCTGATAGAGCAGAGGGCATGGGTAGAGAGGAAAAAGGAGCGCATGGTATGGATCGGGAGAGACAGATTATGGATGAATGGGGAGGAATGGTTCTGGGACGAGGAATTAGAAGAAATAAGGGAAAAGGGAAAAGGGAAAAAGAGTTGAGAAAGGTAGAAAAAAGGAAGATGCAAAAGAGGTTAGAGATCAAACAGAGGGGTTTCCAAAAAGTAAGGCGGAAGAAAAGTGAGAAGGATAGGTGAGGGAAGGGAGGTGAAAAACGTGAAAATAGCTTTCTGGAATGTTTCAGACTTGAAGAACAAGAATGAAGGTTTTTGGCGGGAGTTAGAAAAGTGGCATGTGATTATGATGAGTGAAACCTGGGTCGATGAGAAGGATTGGAAGGGGATGAAAAGGAGGTTACCTAAAGGTTATGTGTGAACAATGCAAGAAGCAAGAAAGGAACACGTTAAAGGTAGAGGGATGGGCGTCATGGTTTCAGGGGTGAGAAAAGAATTCGCAATAAAAGGAAGAATAGAGGAGGACAGTGAGGAAAAGGATGGAACAATGGTAAGAAGGATAATAATGGGAAAAGTCAAAATAGCGGTGGTTTGTGTATATAGAAGAAGAGGGGAAGAGGAACGTTGGAGAGTAATAAGGAGATGGATGGAGGAAAAGAAGGAAGAGTTGGTGTTGATAGGAGGTGACTTGAATGCTTGGACTGGCGAGCAAGGGGGAGGGACTTGGGATGCAGAAAAGGAAACTTACATAAGGAACTCCAAACATAGGGAGATAGACCGGGAGGGGAGGAGGTTACTAGACGGAATAGGAGAAACAGGATGGTTTATATTTAATGGCAACATGAAAGTTCTATTAGCAGACGATGAGAAGGGGATGAACCTAATGATAAGAATTTTCGAAGAGTATGTGGGAACAAAAGAACTGACGGTGAACGTAGGGAAGACCAAGGTGATGTGCTTTAGAAATAGAAAGACCAAAATAGGTTACGTTTGGAAGATGAACGGACAAACAGTGGAAAGTGTGGAGGAGTTCTGTTACTTAGGTTTTTGGTTTGAGGCAGGAGGGGGAAATGAGGTGCAGGTGAGGAAAAGAATCGAATGTGCGAGTAAAGTAATGGGCCAAGTATGGGGCATAGGAAAGAGAAGGTTCAATGACGATTGGAGAATGAGTGTTTGGTTGTTTGATGCGTTGGTTTGGACGGAGTTGTGTTATGGAGTGGAGGTCTGGGGATGGAAGGAATATAGGAAAGTGGAAAGCATGCATGAGAGATTTCTGAGATGGGTAATAGGGGTTAGTTGGAGTTGCCCAGGATACATGTTAATGGAAGAACTAGGAAGGGAAACAATGGTAACTAGACAAATTAAGAGATCCTGGAAGTTTGAAGAGAAGCTGAAAAGGGGAGAGGGGAGCAGAATAGCACAACTGTGCTTGGACGAAGTTCGGAACAAGGAGACGAGAGGCAATTTGGGAAATTCGAAATGGGAGGAAGAAAGGAAAAAAAATGAGGAGGGCTTGTGATATACAAGAAGGGGTACTGGAGTGGAAGGAAAAAGAGTTAGAGCTATTAGTAAAACAAGGAGAAGAGAGATGGATAAAGATTATGGATTCGAGGTACAATAGATGGTATATGATGGTCAAAGGGTTGGCGGAACCAGAATATTTGCAAAAAATAAAAAAGGCAGACAAATGGAATAGGGTGGTACGGTTTAGAATGGGAGGAGTGAGATCTTGTAGATATTGGATGGATGAAGAGGACAATCTGTGCAGAGTATGTGGATATGAAATGGAGTCATGGGCACATGTGTTAGAGAGGTGTACAGGAGAGGAATATGGACAGTTGAGTGTGGATGAGTGTGTAAGATGGATTTTGGATGGTAATGGACAGGGAGTGACGTGGATGAAAAAACTGGAAGAAGTAAGAGAAAGCAAGGGAGCAGGGCAGAGCCAACCGGGTAATCCTGTCTAAAGGAAAGTAACTAGCAAAAATTTAAAATTTTTAAATCGGTGAAAATGTATTTGATGGTAAGAGAAAACGGAAGCCCTGGAAGGTCGCTCATTTTTAGAAGTCTAAGAACCAATACTATTAATATTATTGTTATTTTAAGTAAGGCGAAACATTAGAATATAAGCAGCGGTTAAGTTAGGTTAAGGATGAAATGTAAATATATGTACAGGGAGCGGAGGCCCTCAAACCCGTAAAAGGGAGAGATTAAATATACATACCTAAATGATTTTGAATTTTGCCAGAAATATTATTGTCAGTATCGGTAATTGTTTGGTTACCGCTACCGGCGAGGTAGCAAAATGTTAAGAACAGAATTATTTTCTAATTTTAATAGGTTTTTTACAATTAAAATTTTCTCTTTTTTCAATACTGCTTAGAAATATTCAGAAACCTATTTTATTTTGGTGCTTTTAGAAATTACACTTATTACACTAATTTTATTTAACTAATTAGAAAAAAAACAGTTTGAAAATATCAAAGATTGAAAAACATTTTTAATTTTCAAAATTAGTTTTCAAACGAAAAATTGGATTTTATTTAATTTCGTCTGAATTCAAATATCGGTGCTTAATTTCAAACATTTTCATTTAGAAACCAGTTTAATTGAAAAATATTATATTCTTTAACGTAAAAACTGGACATTTTCCAATTTTTAAGGATTATTAAATCTACAACTTTTATTTGTATACAATATTTTGATTTTGAATTTTTCAATTTTAAATGATTCAGATTAAAAATTTTGGGTTTTAGAAATTACACTGATCAGCTTTTTGCCTGTTCAGGATATTATAAATAAATAATCAATTTGAAATTATCTTGAGAATCGACACCCCTTTTATTGAATATATCTATAGCAATTAAGTTTACTCGTCATCATATTTTTAATACAAATGCCTATTAAAAAAAGATTAATTACAAAATAATTTCATCGCATATTTGAATATATCTGAAAGTTATATTTTTTAGTCGAGTTAAATCGAACCTCAAAATTTGTTAATAATAAATATTAATTGTAAATTATTAAAATCTTTACGTTTTCACGATAGTAACAGGTTAACTGGGTAGTTTATGGTTTTATGCTTTTATGAATGTTCTGATGGTAGCCTATGTTACCGAAACTCCCGCATTTTACTTTCCTAAGGTATATTTTTAGATACGATCATCGGTTTGATCTTATCGAACCGTGCATGCGTTTATTCGTTTTCTCTTTGACTATTTTTCTTGAGTTTAAGTATTCGGATGTAGAAGAAACGAGGCGAACGCTTTAGCAAAGCTGACTAAAGTTACAGAATACCATGGGCTTAAGGTATTATCTGGGCCTCGACCTGCCTTAATCCGGCTCTGCATATTAGGAATTCACGCAATGGCTGACTTTACTTTTGTATCAAGGTGCGAGTAAAGTAGATACACGTGCTTTGCCTTCTGCACCTCCAGTGATGCAAATTCCTGATGGACTGGTATTAGACCAATCACAACATAGTGTACCCTTGTGACCTCCTAATTCTAAAACCTTTCCTTGGCTGGTTGGAGGTATCTGTAAAAACAGTTATGTATCATTGGAATTGTGCGTAATTTTATTTGCAATTAAAATAAATAATTAATTAATAATAGTAGTTTAGGTGCCAGGCAAGTAAAACTGGGGTTTTTAGAAGGAGGATATTTTCAGTAAGAGTAGTCGGTGAGCCGTAGGCGAATCTAAGGCGCAGTCGTAGGTGAGCCGAAGACGGACTCGAAGGTTAGCCTAAAGGTGGAGTTCCGTATGGGCGCCTGGAGACGCGCGTTTCAGTTTATGACTGATTCTCATTGGATCTTATGGCGCCCATTCATATGACGCGAAACCCAACGCGCGATTGTAGGCATCCCATGGGCGGCTATAAATCGCGGCTAGTAGACTGCTCGAGAAGCAGTCTATCCGCTCAGCCGATGCGACTGAGTTTTCGAAAATATTGTCTACCATCTATTATAATTATGGATGATTCGAAATTAATAGAACTTGTGCGTCAACATCCTTGCATCTTCGATGCAAAAAGCAAATTTTACAAGGATCTACATGTGAGATACTTATTTATCGCAGGCTTCACAATCTTTTCCCTAAATTACAAAATATCCAACGTATGGCTAACGCATGTCCAACGTAATTGTAAGAACCAAAAACTTTTGAAGATTTAAAAATGAAATTCTATGTTTATTTGAAAGATTTTTATTTAATCCATAAGTTATAAAAATTCCTATTTATTTACCGCAGGCTTCACAATCTGGACGATACCACTCTGGAAACACCAGTAAATATCCACCTAGAAACACTACCCGAATCGGGTAGTGAGGCAATGAACTTTCGAGTTCAAACTGCTAATCAATTTTTTTTTTTTTTTTCACACTCTTGACCCTAAATTGCCAAATATCCAACGTATGGCTAACGTATGTCCAACGTAATTTTGAAAACCTAAAATTTTTGAAGACTTAAAAATAAAATTCAACAGTTTTGCTGAAAATTTGTCTTTTGGTTGAAAATCAATCTTTTGGGCAAAGATGAAGCTTTTGGTTTAGAATTAATTCGCTTTAGTTGAGGATTCAATTATTTTAGTTGAAAATTCAACTATTTGGTCGTAAATTAACTTTTTTCTTCCAAATTCGAATGTCTTGTAGAAAATTCGTTTTTTTTTTGTATAGAAAATTAATCTTTTTTCTTAAAAATTCCATCTTTTTTGGTAAAAGGAGGCAACTGTTTGGTTAAAAATTCAAGTCCTACAGACAACGCATTGAAAATTGACCTGGTCGCGCGTTTCTGTCGCCGATACGGAACTCCACCTTAATGCGAGCTGACTGCTCCTTCTTAAAACAACATTCGAGCTAAAAACAGTTGACGCGCCTGTTACATAAATTATTTTTTCCGGCATTAGTACCAAAAAGTGAGAAAAAAAATCATTCATTAATGCTTGGCAGAATCCGTGCGTACCGCCACAAAAATATTATTCTTAGTTTTCTAGTTGACAACGTTAATAATTTCTACTTGCTTTACAGACCAGAAAACAGGCCATTAGAACTTTCCGGGAGAATGATGTTGTACACTGTCAAAAAGTGAAAATAAAAAAACAAATCAGATTTCCAACCCAATTGTAGTAGGATTCACTTTGAAAAGATAACCTAAAAAGTTCAAAGTTACAGACTGTTGAAAAATTACTTTCAAGACCGTTTCACTATTAGAAATTGCAAAAATACACATTATAGAACATCCTGGTGGTATATTAGGGACAACTACGAGCCAGAAGTGAGCTATGCATATACATCTGAAACTTGTACCTTGAATTACAAATACAGTAATAGTCCTAGCGACAAACTAAAAGCAGCCCTGGTTTCGTCTCAGCAATATCTCTTGGTGTTTTTTTTTAATTTTTGCAATACACAAATTATTCAAACAATCACATTGTTATTAACATTTTTCCCGGGTTTTAAAGTTTATAGGCAAAAATATAAGAAAAACATATACTAATAGAAGGTTAAATCATTATGCAAGCTTCCAGAACCTTCACTTATCAATAACTAATAAACTATCTATTGTTTTATGGATTTCTAACTTGTGCCTTTATTATAAACAAAACTAAAAATTCTATCGAAAAAGTAAAGATATCCCTGGATTTATCTGGGAAATATCTATAGGTTTTTTTTCTTCATTTTTTCAAAAGAGTCTTTTTCAAACAATGAAGTTGTTTACAATTTTCAGGAATTTACTGGACAATTATGGAAAACGATTAAAAATTACTTACTGAAACAGAACGTACTCTAAAGTATCATACATACATACATACATAGATTAGCAGTTCGAACTCGAAAGTTCATTGCCTCACTACCCGATTCGGGTAGTGTTTCTAGGTGGATATTTACTAGCAATGTGGGCCCACCATACCCACGACGGGCCAACAGCACGCAGGTATTCCTGAACGGTTACCCATCCAAGTACTAACCGCGCCCAACAATGCTTAACTTCAGTGATCTTACGAGAACTGGTGTTTTCAGCGTGGTATCGCCGTTGGCATAAAGTATCATACATGAAACAAAATTTAAATCATGCGAAAAACTTAGTTTAAACATTGTTCTTATCCCCTCCACGTTCACTCCTTGATGCTACACCATGCAGCATATGGATTTCAAATTTGTGCCTTTATTATATATAAAACTAAAAGTGCTATCGAAAAAGTAAAGATACCCTTGGATTCATCTCGAAAATATCTCCAGGTGTTTCTTAATTTTTTCAAAGAAGTCATTTTTTAAACAATTACATTGTTTATAAATTTTAGGAATTTATATAACAATTATGGAAAACGGCGATACCACGCTGAAAACACCAGTTCTCGTCAGATCACTGAAGTTAAGCATTGTTGGGCGCGGTTAGTATTTGGATAGGTGACCGTTCAGGAATACTGCGTGCTGTTGGCCCGTCGTGGGCGTGGTGGGCCCACATTGGTAGTAAATATCCACCTAGAAACACTACCCGAATCGGGTAGTGAGGCAATGAACTTTCGTGTTCGAACTGCTAATCAATGTATGTATTATGGAAAACAATTAAAAGTTACCTACTGAAACACAACGTACCCCAAAATATCATAAATGAAGAAACTTTTTTAATAATGCGAAAAATTTTGTTTAAACATTGTTCTTATCCCCTCCACCTTCACTCCTTGATGCTACACCATGCATCATATGGATTTCAAACTTTTGCCTTTATTATAAATAAAACTAAAAGTCCTATCAAAAAAGTAAAGATACCCCTGGATTCATCCCGAAAATATTTCGCTCCAGTTTTTGCGATTCGAGGCCTACCTCTTCCTCTTCGTTGACGATCTTCGTTTTGCAGCTGCCTCTGAGGATTTTCTTCCCCTTGAACTTGATCTAACTCCTCGTCTTCTTCACTTTCCGATGACTCCCCTCTATCTTGCAGAGAAAGTGGTCGAATTTTCTTCTGCTGCACTTCTAGTTCTATGAACCTTTTCTGAACGTGATCCGTGATGAAGTCTTCAAATTCTCGATTTTCTTCATATTCATCAAGAAGTTTTACATCCCGTGATGCGACTATTTTCCTTTCGGCAGGTACCCAAACTCTGTATTCCTTTGATTGTTCTGAATACCCGACAAAAGTACATGGTTTCGACGGCGCTTGAAATTTTCGTTTCCCTGAAGATGTTTCGAGACTTGATCCTTTGCATCCCAATGTTCTGAAATAAGCAACATACGGTTTTCGTCCGAATAATACCTTATGCGCTGTTTTCTCACCCAACCTTTTTGTCAGACATCGGTTGCGGATGTAATTCGCTGTCGCGATCGTTTCTGACCAAAAAGCGGGTGACAACTTCGATTCCAGCATCATACACCGGGCCATTTCCGCTAACGTCCGAGTTTTCCTTTCAGCTACACCGTCTTGCTCCGGTGTATGTCTGTCGGTGAGCCTCCGCTTTATTCCGTTCCGAGCTAGAAAATTATCAAATTCCGCGTTGCAATATTCGGTTCCGATATCCGACTGCACGTTTTTGATAAGCTTCCCGAACTGCTTTTCTATGAGTGCCTTGTACTCCTTGAAGGCTTCGAATACGTTGCTCGTCTTCTTTAAGAAGCGCCATTCGCGCCATCTCGTGTGATCGTCGACGAATACCGCAAAATTTCACGCCCCTCCCAGCGACTTTACGCGCATGGGTCCGCAAACGTCTGTGTGCATGATTTCAGTGCTTCTGTGCTTCGTTCGGATTTCTTAGGGTAGGGGGTATGTTCCATTTTTCCCTCAAGACAGATCTCACACGGCGACAAGTTCTTATGCCCCTCTACCTTTATTTCCCCTACCGTAACTTCCATCGCGCTTTTCTGTAAGTCCCTTTCGTTCAGGTGACCCATTCGTTGATGCCAAACTTTTCACTGGGATTTTGCACACTTCGTAGTAACTGCCGCGGCCGATTCTGGGTTTTCTCTTGCATAATATAAGTCATTTACCCTATCCACGACCCACGTCGTTTCGCTCTTAGCATTCAACACGCGCGCGTTTTTCCGAGTTAAGACTACGTCATAACCGCTATCCGGGACTTTGCTTACCGACAACAAATTTGATCTCAAATCTGGAACATGCAGTGCGTTTTCATGAACCAAAACTTTTTCACCGTGATCGTCCGAAACGTCAATTTTTATGGTTCCTTTCGCATTAATTTTGGTTGAGGCAAAATTCGTAAGATTCACCGAGCGATTTTCTAGAACGGCAATTTCCTCGAACTTATTTTCGTCTTTGCACATGTGCGGAGTGCACCCACTGTCCAGACACCACTTCGCTTTTGATTCGCAAACGGGTATCCCCACCTTCAGCGCGCACGCACTTGTCGGTTCATCAGTCAGTGGTTGCGAGATGACAGATTTTTTCTGCATTTTCTGCCCTTTCCGTACCATTTGCTCGTTTTTCTTTACACTCACTCACTTTGTGACCTACCTTCTTGTATCGATGATACCCATATTTGAAGGGTTCCTGTAACGTAGCGGGCTGACCATCCCCTCTACCCGTTTCTTGCCCCTTAGGACCTCCAGGCTTCCTTTGAAAATGCCCTTCGTTTCAATTTACAAGTTAAAGTAAATTTGCAACGTTCAAAGTGACCCGAATGATTTCCAACGATCAAGATAGTAATTTAACAGTAGATACTAATAATGACATTTCCATATTTCATCACACTGATACAGGAAGTCTTTTTTTCTTTTTGTTTTCACTTTTTTGAACAGTGAATCCATGAAAAACAACGAAAGAAAATGATGTTATCAGAGGTAAAAAGTCTTTTAGCGACAGTTGTGAATTTATCCGTATAAAGTGCCACTTTACGGAACGAAAATAAGCGTCAAAAAAGAACTTTTTTATGCCTATGCCGGAAAAATAAATGATTGTAATTGTAAGTATACGTTAAAGGAGTTTTGCAGATATTTTACTGATTTCAAAAGTCATTTCAACTTTGGTTTCACTCCTGACAAGAAAAAAATTACGCACAAACGCGAATACACATCCCGATATTTCGCAGTGGGTTGAGAGACCCGAAAATTTGCCGAAATTCAATATTTTGTCGGATTTGTATAAATCTTAGTATAAGGGAGTTTTTGAGGTCACTGATTTCCAACTTGACGTCAAAAGTTACAAATTTTAAAGTGTCGGATCCAATATGGTAGCTAAAATGGCAAAATTTTAACATAATTGTCTGAAACTTGGTATAAAGGTAATTGTCAAGTTAAAGGAAAACTTGAAGTCCCAGTAATATAACACTAAATTAGGAACTCTTACTGATATTTACATTCATCTAATAAATACTTCTTATCATCCTCCACTAAATAGTCTGATAAATGGTACTGATTTTCTCCTTTGCTTTGACAGTAGCCTAAAAAACGCCTGATGTATCAAGTTTGTAAACTTTAGAGGAACAAAAGTTTAATTTATACACATTTTTCAAGCCAAATAAATAATAGTGTAAGAACCTGAAAGTCTGTCCCTCGATTTTTGTAATTCTAGTAAAATATTGTAGTTACAGTTGAGTTATAAACACAGAAATATATTAAGCGTATCGTTTAATAAGAGATTCTATAAAATTAAACTTTAAATATAAACTTTTTTTTTAAATTGGATATTAAAACTTCAAAGTACACTTTTGATAAAAAAAATATCATTAACATACGTGTGTTAAAAATCAGTTTTGGAGTGCAAATAAATTATAAAAACGATTCCGTTATCTGCTCAGGTGTGTTTCCTTTCATAATTAGGCGCCTAATTATGATTAGAATGTGTTATTTTTGTATTAATATTGAAAAAGGAATCACTTTTTTTCGCGTCATTCCCATGCGGTACATAAACAACGTTCAACCTTTTATAGCTGTTTGGACTTCTGATCATTTTCGTCCATGTTTATTACGTTGCTCGACAGAAGTCGTCAGGAAATGTCAGAATTCGTGAGAAAATGTTCAGAAATCGTCAGAACTTGGGTTCGAAGGAGAGTCCTTTTATTGGGCTCCCAATAATAGAATGCTATAAAACCTAATCCTTTCTATATTTTTCAGATTATTTATATTACTTATTTATATTTATTTATGTAAATTCTCTTTTTGCTTACATGTAATTATTAATACTTATATGTACACTAAGTGACTAATGGTGAATCTGAAAATGTTGTCCGTTTTCACATATATCTTTCTTTTCACAAGATACATTATATTTATCCTAATTTTAATCTGTTTAGAAGTATATTTTAGGTATATGAAATCATTGAAACTCGTAGATTCTGTCTGCATAGAGTTTCTATCCATTCATATCAATTTTTTATCTTTACGGCTCTTTTACACGTTCTGTCGGTTGGTCGACGAACGAACAACATATCAATTTATCGTACATGTATTGGATCTCTTAGCGAATTCTTTACCGATTTGCATGAAACCTTTTGGAACTCATGAAAAATCGCAAAAAATTAACTTTCGTGCACACACATTGTCCGTTGTTTAGAAACTGGACAGAATAGAGTTAGAAAACATGAAAAATGTATCATTTTTAGAAGTTCACTCGACATATGGTCTACAATATTCAACCAATTCGTCTAAAAATTTCAGCTATTTTCCAGGAAATTTATATTCATTAATTTTTTCAAGAGATAATTTACTTTTTATGCACAACATTCAATTTTTTAACAATTCATTCGAGCTGTAGCCGGGAATTTTAAATCGATTCATCTCAAAATTTTAGAATAGATCGACTAGATAAAACTCCAGTGTTGGTTTTCTGGAAATTATGATTCATTTATTATTTTTGGAGATATTTCACTTTTTATGTCCAAAATTCGACTTTTTAGCAGTTGAGTCGACATGTAGCATACAATATTGAACTAAATCGTCTAAAAATGTCAATATAAATTGACTAGACGCAGCCTTTGGATTTAGTTAAAAAATACGTGGAATCTCAACAGAGACCATCTACGAGGAAAAAAACTCAAAGTAAGAAGTTGTCAGCATAATCAACCTAGAAAATTTTGCCAAGTTTTCATAACTTGACTGCACTGATAACTTTTCAATTGGCGGAGTGTTTTTGGTGTTTTTGAGATGTTTTTGGTGGGATTTTAATAATCCTTCGGTCACCGACACACTGTGGTCCTCAAATGGATTTTTGGGGACGAATTCGTCCATAGTGTCACGGCCTGTGACCGTTATATATACATAATATTTACTTATTTATAATAATAATCAATTATCAATATCAATTATAATAAATATTCAGAACTTATAATTTATCATTACCATAAGAGTAGTCTTTGAATATATTCCCTGAACAACACTTATAGACTACTGAAGTATCA
>CAKNYM010039908.1:3011-28451 GCA_932195095.1 Andricus curvator
AAAGTTCTCGTAGAATACGCGTTAAACTACCTGGTGCGTGACCCGGTTCACCCGAATCCTCGGCTCACCACTTTTAGTTATTTTGGTTAGTTATTTTGGATGTTGACACAATTTAAATTGTTAAAAATTTATCGTAGATGACGTCTTCAACGGCCTGGTGCACAAAACTAAATCATTGTAACGGTAACGGAAATAGTAACGCACCAAGATGGGTTTTCAAAGATAGGACAGTTAATTTCAACCAAATGGTAAAATTTTAAAAACAAAAAGATGATTTTTTATTTTAACGATAAAGATTAATTTTCTACAAAAGAGTCGAATTTTTAATATACTAGTTTCACATTCAACCTAATAGTTGAATTAAAAAAAAAGTATTCCCGAACAAAAAATACAATAATTAATATTTAAAATAAAATAGTTGAAAAAGATGATTTTTCAACAAAATATGTGAATTTTCGACATGCAACTATGAATTTACAACAAAAAAGATAATTATCAACCAAAAATAAAATTATAATAATTTTTCACAAAAAATATAGTTTCCAATTAAATAGTGGAATTTTCAACGAAATATTGAATTTTCAAATTAAAAAGAGGAATTTTCATCAAAACAATTGCAATTTCGACGAAAAAAATTACCTTCTAACAAAATAGTTCAAGTTTCAACAAAATGTTTCTGGAAATTAATTTTTTTTCTTCTAAAAGTGTTTCTGTTGATTTGTGCCGTTGAAGTATTGGTCGAAACTTACTGATTTTTCATTAAAGACGATGTAAAAAATTTGTTTAGAATGCGCAGTTTTGAAATTTCAGTATGCATCTAGTCGGTCATCAGTTGAATGTGGTACAAAAACTGACACACTACAGGTACTACTCATAAAAGTCCATGACAAACAATTGATCTACAGAATCAGATCATTCTTATGCGCAATTTTCGGATCAAATAAAAAATCCGTAAGCTTCATAAAAGTGTTGCATATAATTTTGATACAATTTTCGAATCAAATTGATCAACCGGAATTTCTTCTGGGCGCATATGTAGAATCCAAATGCTCTATTTTAAAGTTATCTCGGATTTTCTTTCCTAATGGAGTGTCCATTTCTTCATCTGTCTCCAGTTTCCTGACAGAGTTGTCCAATGTGTTTATTAGTGCCCGATTTCCGGCTGGACCAGAAAGCATATATAATCCATGTAAAACCGTACGACCACTTTTTGGTTTTTCCACTAATCCCAAACCGCTAACATTACTAACTTCTGATAACACAATTAGTACTCCAATTGGCTCGACGTCCATATGGCCCTTTTTATTTCTCAAATAAATTCCTGAACCGGGAAGAAATGTATGTAATTTCATTTCAAGTTCCCGGCCCAGATTGTGGATGGGAAAAATCGCCATTTGGGAAGATCTTCAATTTAAATAGAAAGTACTTTAGAATGAGGGGCTTTGCCAGGAGAAATGGCCCTGACATGTAGAAACGGCTTGGCAAGAACATGACACTCAGAGAAAAAGTTGTCTTGAAGCAAAAGCATTGTCCTCTGGCCTCTTTTGTTTTGAACGAAGTGAATATATTTTTTACACAAACAGAATTATTTAGCTGCAAGAGTAGGTGAAGTTAGTGGCATAAGGAAAATTTTTGCTGCAAATGGATTCCTGTTGAGACAAATGAAAATCCTCTCAACCTTAAATTTGAGAGGAAATTCCATTTAATTCAAGAAACGTCCTTTCGTACCAAAAGGACATTTCTCTGAGTGTGAGGTGCGGGCTCTTGTTTAAAAAAAGTATTGATCTGGTTTTTGTTTCCACATGGAATGTCATCTTCTTCTTCTTCTACATTCATTTTCCTAACAGAGCCGTTTGATGTGTTTATTAGTGCACGAACTCCGTATGGACCAGGAGGCATATATAGTCTACGTAAAATCGTATGATTACTTTTTTTTTTTTCCACTAAAGCAAAGCAGGTACCAGTACTAACTTCTGAAAACACAATTTGTTCTCCGGTTACCTTGGCGCCCATTAAACCATTTTGATTTCTCAAATGAATTTCCGCAGTAGGAAGAAAAGTATGTTTTTTCATTTCAAATATTCGGCTTTCATCTTTTTTCAGAGCAAATTGCCATTTGTGAAGATCTTGAATTTTAATGCCATGTACTTGATCATGAGGATGCATGAGAGAAAAAGGCGTGGGCATGACATGAGAGGATGGCTCGGCAGCAGCAGAATACACGGCATGATCAGAAGACTCGCCAGAACCAAAAGACATGCCAGGACCGAAATTCATGGCAGAAGCAGAAGCCATGCCAGGAGTAAAATACGTGTCGTGAGCAGGATTCATGATAGGAGGATGAACCATGCCATGATCATGAGCAGGATACCCGATGGGAGGATGCTCCATGCCATGAGCAGGATACATGGGAAGAAGATGCCCCATGCCATAATCAGGAAGATGCCCCATGTTATAAGCAGGAAGATTTCCCATGCCATAATCAGGAATATGCCCCATGTTATAAGTAGGAAGATGCCCCGTGTTATAAGCAGGAAGATGTCCCATGCGATAATCAGGAAGATGCGCCGTGCCATAATCAGGAAGATTCCCCATGTTATAAGCAGGAAGATGTCCCATGCGATAATCAGGAAGATGCTCCGTGCCATAATCAGGAAGATGCGCCGTGCCATAATCAGGAAGATGTGCTGTGCCATAAGCAGGAGGATTATCCATCCCATGATGCTCCCTGACAGAAGAATGCTCCCTGCCAGAGGAAGAACCAGAAGTGAAACCAGGAAACAAGTCGTCAGGCGGATATCCCTCGAATTGTGAACTCAACTCTGGAACAAGAAACACAAGATTACATTTTTTTAAAGTACACAATCGTACCGTAAACTGGGGCTGAACAGCGCACTATGGACGGTTTTGTTTAATTTTGTGTCCAAATCAGTGCATTTTTTTTAACTTTGAAAAGCTATATTGAAGTTAGCAATTTTTGTAAGAAAATTTCGTTTATCGAATACCATGGGCATATAGGTATTATATTTTATGCTCTAAATACGTTTTTAAATAGATTCTTGCATTTTGATTCCAAGTCCGGCCTGTAAATTAACGTAGAACTTAAGGGTTCTGAGAAAAAGGCGAATGAATCTACCGTTTCAATCTTTGAAGGCATGCATTATTCTTATCAAAGGGAATTTAATTATTAGGAGTATTCAACGGTTTCTGGTGTCGCCTATTTAAAATCTCAAATACAAATTTTAAATTTGAAAATGGCGAATCCAATATTGGCAATATATGGCAGTATATGGCAGATCATAATTGTAAAAACACTGAGTTGACTAAGAATTAATACACGGGTGTTTCTCGGGTCGCTGATTTTAAATCCAGAGTCAAAATATAAAACCTCAAAACAGTGAATCCAATATGGCGGATCATAATTGTAAAAATCAAACCAATTTGACTAGAAATTTCTACGCAGGGATTTTTTCGGGTATTTATTTTTCCTGAAAAACGACAAATCATTCAACTTAAAAAAAAAATCATAAATCGGCGACCGAAAAAACCAAGTTCAGCAATTCTTCGTTAAAATAGTTTTATTTTGACAATGTTAATCCGTCATATTAGATTCGTTATTCTGAACTTTGACATTTTGACTTCGGATGTGAAATCAGCGACCCGAATACCCCCTTGTAACAATTTTAAGTGATATCGTTTGAATTTTGGCAATTATGATCCGCAATATTTGATTCGCTATTTTGAAATTTAACATCTTCAGTTTGGATTTAAAATCAGCAGCCCTTGAAAACTTTGAATACTTGTAATCATGAAATTTGCTTTGATAGAAATAATGCATTCATTCAAGGATTAAAATATTTAAATTATTCAATTTAAGATTAACATTTATTTTTAAAAATATGTAGAACATAAAATATAATATTTATACGTCCCTGGTATTCGAAAAACGAAATTGTTTCGAAAAATTGCTAGCTTCAACCTATATTTTCAAGGTTGAAACATTTTTTTACACTTTCTTTATATTTTTCCTATATTTGCTAAGGATTTATCTTCAAATGAAAAAAAAAATTATCCCTCTAGAGCATTCCAATCAAAGGTCTACGATTTTGTAACAGAATTCAACAAAAACGCCCATAGTGTGGCGCTCAGATGAGCAAAAAATATTTTTGTGGAAAAATCAGAACAATTTTATGTGTACGAAAGTTATTTTTCAAGATTGGCAATTATTACGTTTTATTAAGAATGATTTAAATACATATGCTCTTTGACAATTTTTTAAACAATTTTTTATGAAAAATCGCAGTTTAGGTGCTTTTCTACGAATAGGCTCAATTTTGTGTGTGCAATCAACTCAGAATGCGTTTCCGATAACATTTTTTCAAGTATCATAGAAAAGATTCTTAGAAAGGACAATATTAGTCGATTCCGTAAACGAAAATTGACCGCATTCGTTCATTTTGGAAAGTATCATAGCGACGTATTCCGAAAGACTTTTTAGTTGATTTTGTGCCAAAAAATTGAGCCTATTCGTTTTTTTTCTTAAATAGAAAATGCAGAAAATGTTTAACAAAAAATACAAACACACACGTTTTCTCGACATTAAAAAATATTTTATTTAAAAAAAAACGTCCACGTCAATTTTTTCAACAATCGTTTGAAATTAAATAAATTTCTTTAAAATCCCTTAGATTTTTATTGACATTTTTAGAAATCATTTGAAATTAAATTTTTCAAAATAAAAAATTGTTTGAACTGTTTCCTGGAATCATTAGAAAAGTTTTTATTCTCTTAAGACATATTAATATTCTTGAAAAGCTTCTTTTCTCGAAATATTAAAAAATCTGTACTTCGTTTTACATTTTTTGAAATCTTTTCAAGATTGAAATTATTTTTTAATTTGTTTGAGGCTTTGGAAACCTCGTAATATCATAAAAATAATTCAAAGTTTTCCTAAAATTTCATTAAATACACCCAAATTGGAAAAAGCTTCTTAAAATCTTCCAGTTTCTTTTTCGATCTTATCTGATATCTTGAAAACTTGAAATTAATCTTTTAAAATAAAACCTAAATTATTTCAAATTTTCCCAAAAATATTATCTTGGGAGCAAAATGGTAAGAATAGAATTGCTTCCCAATATTATCAAATCATTCAAAATTAAAATATTATTTTATATCGATAATCCTCAGAAACATTCATAAATAACTTTCATCATGAAATAAAATAACTTATTTGAAAATTTGGATTTACCAAGACTTTTCTACCATAAATGTTGAATTAGAAATCTAGAAGGATGAATTTTGAACAAAACAGTTGAGTTTAAGACCAAAAAATATGGCTTTAAGAAAGTAGTTGAATCTTCAACAAACTAATTACTCTTTCAACGAACTAGTCCGATTTTCAATGAAATAGCTGCATTTTTAGCATGCAAAACTGAATTTTTAGTCCAGAAGATTAATTTTCTACCAAATGACAAATTTTCAAAAAAATACATGAATTTTCAACCAACCATTTGAATTTCCAACAAACAGTTTGAATTTTTAACTAAAAAATATAAATCTTCAACAAAAAATGAAATCAGTAAATTTACGGTTTGAGAAGCTAATTTTCAAACAAGAAAAAACGAATTTTTATCCAGTGGAATTCAACCCAAATGAATGAATTATTAACAGAATAGTTGAATCCTCAACCGAATAGTTGAATTTTCAGATAAAAACATTAATTTTCAATTTAAAAAAAACTGTCCTCAAAATGGGTACACTTTTTACCAAAGAGGTGAATCCGGATTAAAATAATGAATTCTTAACAAAGTAGTTTAACTTTCAATCAAGTAGTTAAATTTTTAACTAAAAAAGATCGATTTTTAACCAGATATTTAAACCAACCAAACTGTTTTGTTGAAGATTCATCCTTCCGGGTGAAGATTAATTTTAAGATTGAAAGGGATTAGATTATATTATAGGGATTAAAGATATAAAAAAAGAATTTTTGAATATTCTGAATAAACGAAGCTTTTAAAGAATACTAACAGATTTTGAGAGAATAAAAAATTTTCTCAAGATTCCTGGGAAAATTTAAATCTATTTTTCATTTTAAAAAATTCAATTTCAAATGAATTCTGAAAATGTCGAAAAAAATCTGGAAAATGTTAAGGCAATTCGTTTAATTTGAATAGATTTTTGAAAAATTCGATTTTGACATTTGTTTCTAAATGACATATTTTTCATTTAAGAACAAATGATATTTTATTTTTTACTTTTCAGAAGTACTTTTTTCTAAAGATGTTTAGATTTATCAAACAAGTTCTTTTTAGAACTAGTAACCAGTTAGTAAGAATGATTTGAAAAAATTATTACGTTATAAACAAATTAATAACCAAAAGCTATTTCTCGGCATTGGTAAATTCAAATCAATTGTTGGTCTTTTTGCTTTCAAAAATTTTTTTGTTGATAAAATTTTATTTTGTTGTTGAAATATTAACTATTACACTTTTTTGTTAAGGAAAGATGCTTCAATCAATAAAGAAAAACATCTCATCCAACACGTTGAGTTTTCAAGCCATGAAAGACGAACTTTTGAGAGAGAAAGTTGAATTTACAACCCAAAAATACGAATTTTGTACACAAATAACTGAATTTTCGACTAAGAAAGACGAGTTTTCAAGAAAAATAATTGAATTTTCAACTGCAAAAGATGAATTTTATAGCAAAATTAGATTAGCTACATTTTTAGCAAAAAAAAAATCATTTTCAACAAAAAGAAAAACAAATTTTCAACAAAATAGATAAACTTTCATATAAACAAGATAAATTTTTAACAAAAAATAGTACAGCTTAATTTTAAGTTAGAGAAATAAATTTTGAACCAAAAAGAATGAATATCTATCATAAAAAAAAATTTTCCGCAAAAAAGTTGGAATAGTTAAATTGTTAGTTTAACAAATTAATTTTCAATAAAAAATAATAATTTTGAACCAAAGAAATGAAATTTCAACCAAAAATATTATTTTTTACCAAAAAAGGAATTATTTTTAACAAAGTGCATTCATTTTCTACCAAGAATTAAAATGTTTGATGGAATTTGCAACCTAATAGTTGCATTCTCATCCTAATAGTTTAATTTTCAAATACCAAGGTTGATTTTCTACCAAAAAAGATAAATTTTTAACAAAATACATGAATTTTCAAATAAAAAAGATAAATTCGCAACAAAAAGTAGAATAGTTTAATTTTCAGTTTGAGAAATAAGTTTTGATTGGGATAAAATAAATTTTCAACGAAATAGTTGATCTTTTACCAAAAAAAAAATTAATATTCATACAAAAATCAAAAATGTCTATGAAAAAAGAAATTTCCACAAAAAATATAGTTAAATATTTAATTAAAAAATGTTTAACAAAAAGGTGAATTAGTCACCAAGAAGATTAATATTCTACCACAAAAGACGAAGTTTCAACTAAATACAGAATTTTTCAAACAAGTAGTTAACATTTTATCTGAAGAAGATTGATGCTTAACCAAACAAGTATGAAATAGTTAAATTTTCAGTTAAAAAACTTAATTTTCTATTCAAAAGAACTAATTTTCAAGCCAAAGAAATTAATTTGTAACCAAACAGATTAATTTTCTGCCGAAAAATAATAATTTTTTACAAAATACATGAATTTTTGACATAAAAGGTAAATTACCTATTCACAATAAGCGGAAATTTAGTCAAATATTCATCTTGAAAAATATGGAAAACAAATTTTAAAAAATTAAAATTTTTTTTGTTTTAAATCTGCCCGTTCCGCGGACACATTCTACGCTTTTGTATCTTGCATAGTTTGACAACAAAATGAATTTTGGATTTTTCATTATTTTTTGTGCGATCTAAATTTGAATTTTCGATTTTTCAAAAAAATTGAAGAAGTTTATATGATAAATAATCTTGTAGGGCTTTCAAGTAGCAACGCTTTTCTTCCCCCGGCTTTTTTTCATATCGTCCGTTGTTTGGTTTAAAATTGGGATTTTCGACTGATTTTTTAAATTTTATAAGTGCTATAACTCTGACGATTTTTTTAAATCAAAAAAAGTCACTAGGATAAATTGGTAGCTTTTCAGGTAGTAAAAATAGCAGTACATACACTTTTTGCATATTAAAAAAATGGTCTGAACAATTTTGAAAATGCTCTAACTTTTTGAATTTCTATCCAATATGACCTCAATATTTTACCCACTGCTAGTAACTTAGCATGGAACAGAACCCGCCCTTTGTCGGTGGCGCCATCTGTTGTTGTCGGTAACTTGCGAAGGTGGCGCCATCTCTCGGAATTTGGGCTAGCAGCCGCAACTTTTTAAAGATTCATTGCAACATTTTAAAAGATTTATGTTTGTTGAAAATTAATTTAAATAGAATATTCACAAAGATATCGAAAATTTTTTGAAGATTTTTAAAATGTTTTAAAAATAATTTCGAAGGTTTTCACCGCAATTTTCATAGTTTTTAAAGAATTTTGAAGGGATTCAAGAGAACTAAAATTTTTAAAGATTCCTGAAAAATATAAAAAGATTTTTTTTTCAAATTAATTTTATGAGAATATTTAAAAACATTTCAAATCCATAGATAAACGTTTATTTTTTAGCCTGCTGGCCTTAAAAAATTGACTTGCTTACACTTCCATTTTTTACAGAATTTTCTTAAAACTAACACTTAAAACTAACATCCTTCCACACCTTATCTCTAACGCCGCTCGCTCTTATCGCATGGCCTTCCTCGCTTCGCCTCGCCTCGCTTGCATGTCCCTACTTTCTTGCTTGCCTCGCATTACCAAACTCTGCCTCCGCGACTAATACCTAATACTTATCTACTATTTACAATATTTACATTTACTTATATTTACTTCCTCCTCTATTTACAATCTTTCCTTCTCCATTCCTATTCCTCCTTCCTTCTCTTCTTCTCCATCTTACCCAATACTCCTTTCACCCATGCTACTGCCCTTTTGTCCCCCCTTTCATGCATCAATACTTCCATGCTTATCCCACTCCTTTCCACCTCCACGCACTCCTCCAACCAGTGCTCCACTCTTGCCTCCCCCTTCCCACATAGTTCACACATCCTCTTTTCCCTAGCGAGCCAGAACCTATGGAAACCCTCCATGCACCCACATCTCATCCTCGCTATAAGCTCCTGACTTCCTTTCTCTCCTTTCTCACACAAATATTGCGCTCCCGCCTTTGGCATAATCCACACATAGTTCCCATTAAACCTTGTCTCTCTTATTCTCTCTTCCCCTGCTGTCTTCTCTCTCTCCATGCTGTTTTTCTTAACCAACTCAGATACCTTCCCTCCTTCCTCATGCATCCTTCTCAATTCATCCATATGCAGTCCATTCGTTCTAAAATACCTTTCTCTTTCAACCTCCATCTTCCCACCCCTCTCCTGTTCTCCTTCTCCCACCAACACTCCCTAACCAGCTTACTTCCCCCCTCTTCCAAAAATTTCTCCTCATATTTACACGCTCGACTCCCCGCTAGAATCCCTACACTCGTGCTCCCCGTCTCCCTCCTGACAATATAATTAGGCGTGTTCCTTGCCAACCCCAGTGTCCACTTTACATATCTCTCCTGTATCGTATTTACCTCTTCGATTTCCTTCCACCCCCACACCTCTACTCCATACAATAGCACACTCATCACTAGTGAGTCAAACAATTTCATTCTCCTTCCAAAATCATCTGCGAATAACTTCTTTCCCAACCCCCACACCTGCCTCATCACCACATTTGCCCTCCTCACTCTCTCTTTTATGTGACCATCCACTCCGCCATTCCTCCAAAACAAGAAGCCCAGGTACACAAACTCTTTCACCGCCTGCACCGCCTTTCCCTTCCACTTCCACTAACCTGTTCTTATCCAGGCATCTTCTCAACCCCTTCATCATTTCCTTTAAGGCCTCCTCGCTTTTTGCCAACAACACTATGTCATCTGCATACGCTAGCGACCAAATTCTAACCCCTCATATCGTTGTCTTAACCCCCATCCATCCAGAATCCCTCCGAAATCCGCTGTCCCCCTCTTACCTTATCTTTGGTTTCTTCATATATCTCCCTTACCCTCTCGATCAGGCCTCTCTCCACTCCCCTCTCCTCCATCGCCTCCCACAACCTCCCCCTATCCACCGACGGAAACGCGCCTATCCCTATCTCCTTTCTTATACAGAGGCACTATTAATCCTTCTCTCCACCCTCGTGGGAATCCCTCCCCCCTCCATACTTTCTTCACTACCTCCTTCAGCCTCTCCCTAACCTCTTTTGTACTAAACAGCCATGCTTCGTTCTCTAGCCCATCCAGCCCTGCTGATTTTGACCTTTTTAACTTCCTTATCTGTTTCTCTATCTCCTCGTCATTTAACTCCTCCATCTCTGCCTCCCCCGTTCTTCTACTCCCATCATCTCTCTTCCTTGAATCTGAGCCCTGAAATGATTCTTTAAAAAACTCCCTCCACTTCTCACTCCCTATCTTGTCGCTTATCCCTACTCTACGCTTCCTAAACCTATTTATTATCTTCCAGACGTCCCCTTTATGTCTTAACATTTCCTAACTCCTCCTCTAGCTCTTTCTCCTTTTCCTGTTCTTTCTTCTTACACATCAATCTAAACCGCTTCCTGATTTCTACGTACCCTTTTCGCAGTACCCTCTTTCCACTTCTTATACTTCCTCTTCACCTTTCGTTTCATCTTTTTACATTCCCTATCCCACCACGGCTTCACCATTCCTTTCTTCTTCTTTTTGAATACCTTCTTTTGCACGCACCCTTTCACTTTCTCTTTTAAATCCTCCCATATCTCTTCCACCGTCTCCCCTTCGAAGCGTACCTTCCCTAACTGCTCCTTATATTTCTCTATCGCCTCCCTCGTCCAGCTAACCCTCTCCCCCGTCGACACTTCTTCCCCACCTTGCCTTCCGCCGTTCTCACCCCTTATCCACAACCCTAATGGCTGATGGTCTGATTCTACCCTCCCTTCTACTGCGAATCTCTCCATCTCCTCCCACCCTTGCATATTCATAACTACATAATCTATTACCGATACCCCCAACTTACCTACGTATGTGTATTCTCCCTCTTCGTCCCCAGTTGCCATACCATTTGCCACCGCCCAGCCTCTATCCTCCATCCAGTCCCTTAGAATCTCCCCCTCCTTATTTATTAACCTATCCTTCGAATTCCTTTGGGAGCTATCCCCTTGCCTGTAAAGGCCCCCTTCCCTCCCCATCCTCGCGTTAAAGTCCCCACCCAGTACCACCATACCCTCTTCTCTTTCACCTAACAGGTCTTCCACCCTTTCTTTAATTCTTTCCATCTCATCCTTATTCTACACTGTCACAAACTTACACATTACCCCTCCTATCTTTACTTTCTTCATTTGCACTCCCTCCCCCTCTTCCTCTCCGTGAGCTTCTTCCTCTAATCCATGTCTAACCCCCGTTATAATTCCCCCACTAGCCCTTCCTTTCTTCTTCACTCTGACCGCCTCCTGGAGTCTCCACCTATACCCCCTTGGCAGCCTTGGCTCTATTCTATCCCATTCCTTTCTTTCCACCCACGTCTCTACCAGTCCTACCACATCAAATTCCTGGATATACCTCCAGAACTCCTCATCCTTCTTCTTTACCCCTGCTACGTTCCAGTAAAGCACCTTCAAAACTCCTCTACCCTGCATTACCCCCACTTCCCTACTTCCTACGAAACAAATTCCCCTGCACTTCCTTCAACACCTCTTTCTCCTCGTCCCACACCCACATTTTCTCGTCTATTTTTATTTTCCGATATCCTACCTTCGCTGATCTCCCTTCACTCCTCTCCCTCCTAGCCCTGTCGTACAGCATTCTCTGTACATCCCTTTCCTTTCTCGTCAAATCGTGATCGATGAAAATTTCCCTATCCTTTATCCTATTTTTATTTCGCATTACCCCCAATTTTTCTTCCCAGCTCTCCAACTCCACAACCGCCACTTCTTTCTCCCCTCCAACTTAACTTTCCGTACCCTGCCTTTATTCCACCCTATGCTCTGTAGCAGCGCTTGCACGCCCTCCCTTTCTTCCCCCTTCTTCATCTTCAACCCTCTTATCAAAATATTATTTCTCCTGTCTGCCTTCTCCTTTCTCTCCATTCTCAACTCCATTGCCCTTATCCTTTCCCTATCCGCCCTCTCCTCCTTTTCATTCCTACGCTCTCCCACTTTCTCTTCTATCATATTCCCTACCCTCTCCCAAATACCTTTAATCTCGCCCTCCATACCCCCGTCTCCTATTTCCATTTCCGTCCTGCCCTCCACCTTCTCAAGCCTTTTTTCCGTCCTTTCTTTCCACGCCCTAATCTCCTCTTCCATCTGTTTTATTTTAACTTCTTTTTCTTTTCTTTCCTCTCTAACCCATCTACTCTCTCTCTCTCAGCTCTTTCACCTCCTTTTCCCATTTCTCATCTCTGATTCTCAAGTCCTCCCTCATGCCTTCCATCTGCTCCTTGGTCCCCCTTACGTCCTCCCTCAGCCCCCTGATCACGCCTAACAACATCCCGATAGCCTCCTTTTCCAACATCCCCTCCATTTTTTTGGGGGTGACCTAGCTGTTATCCCGCTTTTTTTAAACGGGCTCTCGACCTCGCTTTTCTCCGGACTCTCTTGGCTGTCTCTCTTCCTTTTCAAGAGATCCTCCCCGTCACTTGCGCTTGACGCTCTCTCCCTTACCTTCTCGCTTCCTTCGTTGCCATCGCATCGTCCCGATTTCTCCCTCTCCCCGACGCACCGCTCGACACCGGGCGACGCGTTGTTGGCCGTCGTGGCTTGTGGAAAATTCCCTCCCCGTCGGTTTCATTACCAGCACTGCCAGTACTCTCGCTGCCCACCTCCCGCTCTACTGCCGGTAACTGGGACCTATCCATGCAGTACCTGCCGCAACCTCAGACACCCCTTTCTCTCCCTTAGCATCCCCTAACTTTGCGAGAACCACCCTTGACCCCTGGAAAGCCCAAGACTCCTGACTACGAACTCCCCCGATTACTTGCCAACCTAACCTCACTTTCCCTATCCAGCTAGATATCACCTCCCACCCAGGCTGAAACTCACTTTTTATCTCCCCAATTCACCCCACACAACCCTACTCACCTCCTCGGCTTCCACCCTCACGCTCCACTCACACCTTCCACACAAATTCCGTAAAATTCTCTCTCCACCTGTCACTAAACACGTTCTCACTTCCGCCACCAACATGCAAGTCAACATTTCAAATCATTATTTAAATTTTTCAAACAATATCTAGAAGATTTTGTGGCAATTTTGGTTCATTTTGAAGGTTTTTTCAAATTTTGTAGGAAAAATTTAAACCTTTTTCTAGGATGTTTAGAATTTGTGAAAAAATGTTTTAAAACGTCATTTTTTTTGGAGGTGATGTGTCCCACTTTCATATAGTTCACATAGTTATGTTAAAAAAAAAAGAATTAGAGGCTACAAAATTATTCTGCTTACGAAAAGTATTTTTTATCTATTGAGAATAGCCTCTAAGTTTTATGAATAAAAAAAAAGTTTGAATATATTACCAGACTTAGAATACGAAAATTTGGAATTTCATCACAATTAGTGGTCTGAATTGAAAACAATTTAGAAATATTATCAAAATTTATTGAATTCATTACCTTTGTAGTCAATTTCGAAAAAATTCAAACCAATTGAAAAACATTGATGAAATTAATACGAATCTAAGATAAATTCAAAAGAATTTAACGCAAATTAAAAATGATTCAGGAGAAAACATTTGTAAAATTCAAAAAAATTATATTAAACTGAAAGACTTTGATTCCATGAAATGGGTTTTTGTTTTAATGAGAATTTTTGGATGTTAAATGTATTTTTTTGAAATTTTGTTCGAACTCTAAATATCAGTAACTAAAAAGAAATATATATTCCTCAATGCAAAAGAACAATATAAAAACAAGCTTTTTCTTACAAGGGTAATAATTTGAGAAAACTACTATGCACATTTCCAAATAAACTTGCATTGAGAAAGTTTTTTAGAATGATTATTATTTGGAATCTAAACAATAATTTTTAAAAATACATTAAGCATTAAAAAACTGTTCTTTCATCAAAATATGTTATTACTATATTTTTAATAAGCAAATGAAATATATTGAAAAACAATTTTTTTAAATGTTTAAAAAGAATTTTCTAGTGTCGGGAATTCGACACTGTCGGATGTTTTGTAATTTCGGAAATGTTCTATTTCGAATATTTTCTTTTTCTGGAACTTCATAGTGCCGGAATTTCATTTTTTCAGATTTTTCAGTCGTTCCATGAAAGAAGTTATGAATCTCCCGACAATTTAACCCTAAAAATAAACTATGACAAAGCCACCGAACGCGTCCTCGGGTTGCGGATAGAGGGTCCCTGTACCAAGGGTTTCTGCTGAATATGGTTACAATAATTAATAAGCAGTCGCGGACAATTGTCCAGGGATGGTCCCGAGGGAATAACCCCTAAGCGAAGACGTAACAACCGTGCCAAAAGCTGAATGGCACCTGGATGAGGTGTCTCAAACGGTGACTCTGGGATACCGGGCGACCTCTCAGAGTATCAGCCTTATCCTTGCATGCGGGGCTCTACAAGGATGGACGAACCCTTTTCCCTAGCTGCTCGTGGGAACAACAATGACAACACCAAACATAGTTGTAGGAAGTGCGGTTCAAAACAATCGAACGCGCAGGGCTCCCGACAATGGGTCGGCCAACAGTGCCGACTACCCTAGAGTTGGGGTAGCCAATCAAGACTGAGTCAATGCGATTGACCGGCAGAATCTCATTACTTTTAAGTGGACGGATCGACTCAGGGACGACCTGCTGGAGTGCTATGATAACAGTATGGCCCTGAACGAAAAGGTTACATGGCGCGACTGCATGCTCTGTGGTGCGAGGAACACCCAGAGCTCTCGCATTTTTCGCATAAACTTCTGCGAAACCGTGCCGAGGAACTCCGAAAAAGGGGTTATATAAGCGGAGGGCTTACTCAACCGCAGCCAGAAGAAGCCGGCAACAGAGAAAGAGAGGCTACACTGAGACCAACCGCGAACAGGCATCCAATAGAGGAAGAACGATGCTTCACGACCCGGAGAAATATCAACATTCAGGTTTCTCCCAAGCCCAAAGATCTGCCTGAACTGAATGATGAGCTTCGTGGAGATCTTTCCGTAGAATCCGACCTCTGGACTATCAATTGTAGTGTGTACAATGCAGCGAGAACTTTGCCAGATGCAAACCGTAAAACAAAACCAACGGTTGATCATAAGACCAAAAGACGAATGCATCAACAAAGCACAAAGATAGGCTGGGCAAGATAGTACGCGTCCCGTATTCAGTGTGTGATTGACTAGATAACATCTGGCAGGACTTTCACTGCCAAGGTTCGACAGTTCGCGCGCGAACTGCGGATCCGTCATCACACAAACAACAAGTCAAAGCTATTGACCATCAGGCAGAATATCGTTGACAGAATACGACTACTATCTAATGCTAGGAGAAGACTGGAGCGGAGAAAAAGGTGGCTCAGAGAAAATCAACAGTTTTTGTCTGACCCATCACGATTCTTCCAAAACCCTCCAGTTACTGTCGTCCACCCGGCCACACCAGAGGAGGTCGAGGCATTTTGGAGAGAAGTCTACGAAGTCCAGCATCCACTAAAAGAAAACTCAAAGAACATAAATAGCTTCAAGGAGCTGTGCAATGCTCTCATAACAGATGAGGAGGAATGCCCACCTATCACTACCGAGGATGTGAAAAACGTATTAAGAGACATAAAGAACTATTCCGCTCCGGGACCAAATGGTATCAAGATCTTCTGGTGGAAGAAGTTTCCTTCAACCCACCAGCATCTGGCCCGAATTTTCACCTCATATCTAAAGTCGGAAGAGCCTATTCCGGAGTGGTTGGTAGAAGGGCGCACAGTGCTCTTGCCAATTGAGGGGCAACTTAGCTGGCCCTAAGAATTACATGCCAATAACTTGTCTGGACACACTGTATAAGATTTTCACAGCTATCTTAAATCATAGAATTGTTCGGACAATTGGACCTGTGTTGGAAGAGATGTATGACCAACGCGACTCAAAAAAAGGCGTAGCAGGATGTCGGGAGAACCTGCTCATCGATAGATGTGTTTGTAAAGATGCAGCATCCTATCAGCGATTCCTATCGATGGCCTAGATTGATTACCGGAAAGCTTTCGATTTAACCTCCCATAGAATTATCATCTGTCTGCTGGAAAGCTTAAAGGTTCATCCACACATCGCGAGGTGCATAGAGAGATTAATGCCGCTTTGGAAAACCAGATTTACTATCTCATCTGGAAAACATCGTGTGATCACTAATAGTGTCACCTTTCAGAGAGGTGTGTTTCAGGGCGACACCATGAGCCCTCTCCTCTTTTGCCTCACGTTATTGCCACTATCTCTCGCACTTCGCCATTCCGAAGAGTACCTCTGCGGCAAACCTGGAGATTGAAAGCATAACGTCACTAATGTATTTTACATGGATGATCTCAAGATCTATGCTAAAAATAAAGAAAAACTACATCTAGCTCTAGACATTGTCAAAAAGTACACTCAAGATATTGGAATGGAGTTCGGGTTAGAGAAATGCGCCACGGTTTATTTGAAGAAAGAAAAACTTAATGGCGTGCCACAGCGCCGCATTCAGGGCGTGACATCTATAAAGGATACTCTCCGAAGTAGATAAAAACATCTCATCCGGCAGATTTGGTCTTCCGAACTGTCGGCGAGGAACAAAGGATCTGCAACGAACATGCTTGCCGTCCCGGTAGTACTCTATTCATTTGGAGTGGTTCCATGGACGAAGGACGAGCTCAGATCCTTTTAATTCGGGTCCCGAAACGTTATGCACATGAACAAAAGCATGCACCTTGAGTCTTCTGTTCCGCGACGTCAAGGTGGTCGCGGAATACTGAATCTTGAATGTCTTCACAACAGGATTATTCTGGGTACAGCACATATAGTGGCAAATGGACAAGATCCTCTTCTTAAAATGGTCAGGAAACACGAAGAAGTGGGCAAAGGGGCGTTTCTGTACAAAGCAGCGGAGGAGGCTGCTGAAACACTTGGCCTTGACTTCAATATCAGGGGTGAGCAAAATTCATCAAATCTTATCCATCTCGAGTACTCACTCCTGAAGGCCTAGATTGAGAAAGCACAGGAGAAAAACTTACGCGAACAGCTCATCGACAAGAGGTTGCACGCCTAAGGTTTGGTTTCCTTAAATCACCCGGATTGAACTCGGGCATGGAGGGTTTCATTTTCGCATGTCAAGAAGGTGTCATTTCCACTCTAGCATACCGTCGCCACATTTTGAGCCAAGATATTCCCGATGATAGCTGCAGAGCATTTCATGCACACCCCGAGCTTCTAGGACACATACTATCTAGTTGTCCAACTCATGCGGAAACTACCTACATCCAAAGGCACAATGCGGCACTAAGAGTGCTTTATTATCACCCTTGTCACTATTACGGCATTAGCGCAAATGTGGCTTAGCTAAATGGTCCTAGGGAAATAGAGTCAATTGTCGAAAATGAGAAGTGCCGCATATACTGGAACTTCATATTCTCTACAATTGTTTCTGTTGCGCATTCGAGGTCTGACATAGTTCTCCTTGACTTCGAGAAACGAACCATGTTCGTTTTCGAATTTTCGGGCCCAGCTGACAAAAACGTCATAGCCAAGGAGAAAGAAAAGAAAGAGAGGTATAAAGATCTTATAAGGGAGTTGCGACGGTTATACCCGGAATATTCTTTTAAGCGAATCGTCTTAATCATCGGCGCTCTTGGAGGTGCCAAGGTTTCACTGGTTCATAGCCTGAAAAGCATCCCTGTGTGTCAACAAAATGATGAGACACTTGCAGAAAAAATGCAGAAGGCGGTCGTCCTTGGGTCGCTCCGTGTCCTCAGGGTACACGAGACTTTTGCCGGATCATCGTATTGAATTCGTCGCAGACTGTAGCCACCTATCTCACGGTCGTGAGACGTGGTTATGGCTGAAATTTCACCGCGATTTCGTTGGGAGCGGGTGCAATTTTTCAGATTAGTACCCGCTCCTAGCGAAATCCTGCGGTTGTCCTTATGACAAACTGTTAATTATATATATATATATATATATATAGGATGCTTGTATCTGCTTCGGAGAGACTCCTTCACTGATGTTACGTCCTGAATGCAGCTTTGAGACAGGCCCAGGTACATATCGGTCTCTCCAGTGTTAAGATGTCTAATAACAAGCTCAGGGACCTTAGGAACGCCAATAACCTTTCCATTCTTCAGATTAATGTTGGCACACTTGTCCAAACCAAAGTTCATCCCAATCTCTCCTGCGTACTTCTTGACGATATTTGTAGTAGTTTGAAGTTAGCTTTTACCAGAGGCATAGATCTTCAGGTCATCCTGAAGAATTTCGTAGAGTGAGAGATAGAGGCAGAAGTCTGATGCAAAAAGGCAAAGGGCTCATGGTATTACCTTGAAAGACGCCCCTCTGGAAGGTGGCGTTATTCGTTGTCACATGATAATTTCTAGATGAGATAGTAAATCAATAGAGGCATCAATCTCTCTATGCATCTCACTATGTGTGGATGTACCTTTAAGCTTTCCATCAGACAGATGATAAGTCTATGAGAGGTTGAATCGAAAGCTTTCCGGTGGTCAATCCAGGCCATTGACAGGACGCGCTGATGGGCTGCAGCGTCTTTAAAGACACACCTGTCAATTAGCAGGTTCTCTCGACAGCCTGCTACACCTTTTTTCGAGTCACGTTGTTCGTGCATCTCTCGACACACAGGCTCAATTCGTCGAACAATCCTGTTGTTTAGGGCAGCTGTAAATATCTTATACAGTGTGTTCAAACAAGTTATTGGCCTATAATTCTCTGGGTTGGACAATTTGCCTTTTTTCGGCAGGAGTATAGTGCGTCCTAACACCAGCCACTGCGGAATGTGCGTCTCCGACTTGAAGCATGAGGTGAATATGCGGGCAAAATGTTGGTGTGTAAAAGTAAACGGCTTCCGCCAGAAGTTCTTGATACAATCTGGTCCAGCAGCGTAAAATTTCTTCATGCCTCTAAGTGCTTTTTTCACCTCTTCGGCAGTGATTGATGGACATTCCTCCTCAGATTTTACGAGGTTTTCGCAAAGCTCTTTGCAGCGGATGATATCGTCAGTACCTTCTTTCAACTTTAGTGTTTTCGGGATCTTGTATACCTCTCTCCAAAAAGTCTCTAACTCCTTGGGCTGGGGTGGATTTTTTACAGAAACAGGGAGATCGCTGAAGAGGCGCGATGGGTCAGCGAGAAACTGTTGATTCTCCCTGATCCATCTCTCCCTCTTCTGTATTCTCCTCCTTGCGTCAGATAACAACCGTATTTTGTCAACAACAAGCTGCTTGATTGTCAGCAGCTTTGACTTGTTCAGTGTGTGATTCAAGATCCTTAGTTCGTGGGCGAACTTTCGAACCCTTTCCGTGAACGGTCTACCGGATGTTATGTAGTAAATCACACATTGAAAGCGGGACGCATTCTGTCTTGTCCATCCAATCTTCTTATGTAGTTGATGCAAGCGTCTTTTGGTCTTTTGATTCATCGTCGGTTTTAGCCTTCGATTTGAATCATCCAAAGCTCTCGCAGCACCATAAACTGAGCAATTGATGGTCTAGAGGTCGGACTCTTGCGAGATATCTCCACGAAGGGAGGCATCCATTTCAGCCAGATCTTGGGGCTTAGGAGGAACTTGCACGTTGATGTTCCTCGTGGTCCTGAAATCGCGATCATCTATCAGAAGGTGCCTGCTTTCCGCGGTTGGTCTTAATCTCGCTTCCTCATCTTTGTCTGCAGCTTGATTAACCGCCAACTTTTAGGCTTAGTTATCCAAGTGTCTCAATTAATTAATGTTAATTGATAATTAAGGTAAGTGATCAATGAAAGGGGTTTTTCATGGAGAAAGAATAAGATTCCTTTTCTAACAATGATCTTTTAATTTCTTATTCCTGCTCTCAACTATTTATACACACAGTTTCTAATCCCTAGGCTAAATTCGTTAGATAGCAGCTCTCCAAAGTATGGTAAAATATTTGCAATATACCTTTCCATTGAAGATTTATTGTCAAATAGAATCTTTGTTTTATAATATAAGCTGCACTTCGGGCAAGTTTCGTTTTTATGGTAATTATCGAATTTTCGAATAGTAATCGCACTACGTTTATTCTGAGTTTGTTTTCGCAATCAGCTTCTTTACAAATCTAAGTAATTATAGCATTTAATCTTTCTATCATTTTTCTTTCCAAGGAGACTTTTTATATAGCAAGGAATTGTTTTGGGGTACTGTCCCCAGTAGCTAACAACAAATCTATTGAAGATGAGTATTATACTATATAATGGCCTATAGGCATAAAAGATAATCCTATCTTTAGAATAATCGATTTATAAAATTCCCAGAGCTGACTCGACTTTTGTAATTCAAAAATATGGTTTCCGGTAACCGTATTTTTTAAATTCCGGACTCTTCGGTCCTTTCTTGAAAAGAGAGAAATATTTTGTCTCACTGTCTGTCTTTTGCGAACAATCACGATAGAAGCATTCACATGAACGCACGGACACAATAAACGGGATCAAAGTTATGAAGAACCTTGGTTGCCCGTAACATACCGTATCCCCGCCTCCTACCTAAAACGCTCCGCGAGTAAGGCACGGAGCAGTCACCACAGCTCTTCCTAAACCTTGGGGTGGAGGAAAACCTGAATCTTGATCTTGTGAAGTTTTTTCGGCAACTTGCACGAAGCACGAACTTTCATAGCAACAATACAACCATATAAGCTACATAAGTCATTATTATATTTATATCAGCGGAAACCTGAATTATTTATCTTTCATTACCCGTTTATAAAAAATTATTATGTTCAGCAAACCATTAGAAATTATGGTGTTAAGATCAAGAGTCATAACTCGTAAAAGATTTCTCTGTTTATAAGGTATGGGGAACGCGATATTTTCACAACAGTACCCCCGGCTGGATCGCCTTCTTATTTGGCGTCGAGGCTCGACTGGGTCTCCTGATTCTATATTTTACTCACATCGGTCAACATTAATCAGTGCCCCCGGGCTTTTGAAATTAACGTGCGCTTTTATATAGGAAAAGCTCGATTTTCGAAAAAAACAAAAGTACTCCTTACTAAATTTTTATAAATTAAAGTGTAGCCAACTCTTGAGGAATAATTTGCACACAATAACTTTTGATTGTAATGCCCCCAACCCCCTTGTATTGTGATCCAAATATGCCCCAAAAAATGCAAAATATCAATTTCCACGCATTTCCCAACTAATTTCAGTTTTTTGAAACAATTACTATATGTTTGAACCATTTTTTCTTGCCTGCAAATCGTAAAAAGTTATACATTTTCGGGATGAATGATTGGTTTGTTTGTTTTGATGGGGGGGGGGGGGGTAGTGTTGTCCGGGAGTTATCCCCTTGGCATTCAAGCTATAAAGCGTATTGTGCCACACCCGTGTTTATTCTTAGGGAAGTACTCCAAATCCGGCCACCTTCAGCGAGTATCTTTAGATCTCGGTTGAGTGCGTTACTTCCAAAGTTCTTGAAATATACCTCTCAGGTGCCAGGCGTACCAATCGCACAGTAAATGATGCGCTTCTTTGTTACAGACAAAGTGATCCTCACCCACTCTGCCGTTCGGCAGACTCCCTAACAAGCCACAGAAGGAGAATACGGCCAGGCTACGGTGGACGGAGCGATCCTTCTGAGGTCATCAGTCAGATGTACATATTCGAAGCACTGTCCCAGCGTGTTATGCAAGCGTATGTGTATGTGTGTGTTCATTACTCGAAACCGACCTCGACTCCCGAAGCTATTCCTCTCGACATGGTGTACACCTTCGTACGTAACCAGCCTCTTCTGAGGGGACCTACAGTTTAAAATGGGTTGCAAACCACCAAAGCCCCGTAAAAAGTACATACACAGAAAAATTTCTATTGGTACCGGCTCAGGGATCGAACCCCAGTCCTCCTCAACGGAAGCCTGATGCGCTATCTTCTGAGTCACCGAGGCGCTTCGGGATAAATGATATAGTTGTTGATTTTCAAGCATAATATTTCTAACTCAACCCCTTGTGGCAACAGTTTAAACCATTTTTATTTGTTTAAACAACTCTTCCCCTGTTAATCGTTAAACTTTTTTTTCTGGAGTTCATTACACAATTAACGAACGATGAACGTACTATTTTTCTTTTAGGATATTTTGCAATTTTTCAAACAATTTTCATTCATTTAAACAGTTTTTTTATCCTGTAAATCGTGAAATATTACTTTTTTCTTAAATTAATGTCACAGATAATGAATTTTCAGAGTGACATGGTTGGTAAAAGACAGCAACTATTTCAGAAATTAATATCACTTGCTCCTCCTTTTCATTGTCAAATATATTAAGTTATAAATATTATTCTTAAAATTAATTAACATTTTTTACATAAAACTGATATTTTGCATTTCATGGAGCATTTCCGGGCACAATAGAAGGGGGTTGTGGGCGTCAAAATTGAAAATTATCAGGTAAAACTTATTCCCTGAACATTCCTTAAGAAATTTTTAACTTTGATTCACAAACAATTAATAAAAAGTACCTCTTTTCCCCATTTTTTCGAAAATCAAGCTACTCCCAATTAAAAACCCTTTGTTAATTTCGAAACCCCGGGGAACGGTCCATGTTGATAGTTAGAATAGTTGATAGTTAGAATATATAAGAAGAATCAAATTTTCTTTTTTTACGTCTGGGAAATTCATAATTTAGAAACTTAGGATAGAATCTAATAAAAACGACATCTTCCAGACTAATAGTTAAAATTTATTTGAGAAAATACGAATCGATTACGTTTCGAAAACCCAGCTGGTTTCCCACATCAAATCTGCATAAAAAATGATTAAAATTATAAAAACGAAGCAATGTAATTTAATAACAAAAAGTATCAAAATATAGAAATTTTGTATAGAAGCTTTTTTTCAATTTTCGTGCAAAACAAAGTGTTGAACTAATAAATTTTTATGCGGAAAAAACAAAGTTCAGTGTCAATCAAAATGTCATTAAAGTATGCCATCTTTAACTTTATCATTTTATTCAAAACCAAGATTATATAATTCACCTACATTGTGCCGGGCATTATATATAATTCCTAGAAATTATATATAACGCCTGGATTATATACTTTTCCTGTAGCATTACTCGTAGAGAGCTATGACTAATTAAGTTGACCAATAGTATAAGCTGGATTAATTGGATTTGTTACAAATTACATGTAATTATAAAATTGCATATTTTTATGATTTTTCTCCATTTCCCAATGAAATAAAAAAAGCAAATGTGAGACGAAAAATCCTGGGGGAGGCAATCACCGGTTTTGCCATAAATTATCATAGATTTTCACATATTCCAATACATTTCCACAAATTTCGTAAATTTCTATGAGTTTTGAAAATTTACAGAAATATGTGTTTTTTGTTTGTTTGTAAAAACGGTGTTTTTGGGTTTACTTTAAAAACCGAGGGTTTAACAACTCGTGAAGTCAGGTGTACACCTTCGCTGAAGTCACTGGCGTGAAGTCACTTGAATTCACATGAAGTCACTGAAATCAATTGCAGTCAGTGTACACTCCATTAGTCGAGTTGTGAAGCCCTCGTGAAAAACGGAAAACGCTACAGCATTTTATCCAGAGAAAGAATGCGGAATTAATTTCCTATAAGAATATGTATTTTCAAGTTAAAGTTCGAAAGTTGTTTCAAAGGTCTTCAAGGGCCAACGATTTTAATTTTTTTTCTAAATCACAGCAATTTTTCCTTAGTTAAAAAAATTATTATATACTTACGCATTGGCCCACTTTCTATTGGCTGCTCTTCAAAATTGTTGTGCTTTGGTGGTGCTGGTGGTGTAGGTATAACTATAAAATATTATATAGGGATTTTTATTCAAGGATTTTTTTATCGAATCCCAAAAATTTGCTATTGGTGCAAACTAAAGATAGCTCAAATGTAATCCGAAAGTCAGTTAATAATAATTTTCGACCCCATCGCCCGAGAGCTCCGGCTCTTGCAGTCAGCCAAGTTGCTTTGGGCTAACTCCCCAATGCAATGAATTATGCGGTTACGTCACCAGTATCGTGCAGTGCCACCCACAATATGCCTCTCTCGGATGGAGACCATGGTTCAGTTGGGAGTGGCAACAGGACCGAACCAAATGACGACCAGGCAATGGCCCCGGACAAACGCGAGAACATCGATTAAAATGGTCGGACCACCTCAGGAGGGACATCCTTGCCTGCTGGCAAAGAACCTCACCAGCGCGAAGAGGATTCATGCAGAGATTACATGACCGTTGGGTCAATATGCACCCGGAATATGCTCATCAATCGCCTCAGAATTTAAGAGATCAGATATCCTCTTTGCGAAAAAACGAATATAAAGCTCTTTATCAACAAGAAGAAGAGCAACATCCTCCAGCGAACATTCCACCCGTTCCAGCAAGACCACCTTGGCAGATAGCCGATAATGCCAACATGTGAAGTAGGACATCTATCCACTAAAATGTCTTTCTCAGGATGGACAAATTAGCTGAAGCTAATACTGCTCTTCCCGATTCGCTCCCCGAAGATGTTAATCTCAGGAATCTGAACTGTGTAGTTTACGAGAAAGCGGTCTCCCTGCTTAGCGACAATAGAAGTAACGAGACTTCAGTACGTCTGAGTAAGACTCGTGAGCGTATTGCACAGCTTCAGTTCAAAATTGAAACGGCGAGACGGCATGCATCATATATTCAGTGCGTAATTAGCTACATAACATTAAATAAAAAATTCACTCCAAAAGTTAGGGCACTTTCTCGAAACTTAAGGAAAGCAAATTACACGCTGAACAAGTGTAAACTGTTGACCATTAAGCAGCAGCGGACGCAAAAAATAAGATCTCTTACAATAGCGAAACAGCGCCTTGAACGGCGAGTAAAGTGGATTCAGGAAAATTCCACCTTTTCTACTCATCCTTCCCGTCTGTTCACTAAAACGTCACGTGCAGTTAAAAATCCGCCTAGTCGAGAAGAGATTCAAGTCTTCTGGGAGCAAGTATATGGAGATACTTATCAGCTAAAGGAAGACGCTCCAGATATATCACTCTTTCGTAACTTTTGCCAGAGGCAAAGTTTACAAGGTCCAGAGGAAGAGTGTCCACTAATTACTGCTGAAGAAGTGAAGAAAGTTACTGCTAGAACTAAGAACTTTTCAGCGCCAGGGCCAGATAAAATCAACAACTTGTGGTGGAAGAAGTTTAGTTCTACGCACCAACATTTAGCTCGTATATTTACTACTTTCTTAAACG